>JAOTOM010005028.1:485000-756625 GCA_034440615.1 Ashinkailepas kermadecensis
TTATTACACATGATAATCTACCGATATTTTGTCGTAGAATGTATTTTAAAACAGTTTGAAATGAAATGTTTTTGAAACGTTTTTGAAACGTCTTTGAAACTGGCCAGTTATAGACGAAGTCAAATTGAATTATCCATTCCCATTCGTCTCGATACAAATATGGGTATGAGTCATGACTCGTCTCACCCTCGCTATCATGGCTGCGCTGCCGGCCCAGGAGTGTAATAGGACTTTCGAGCACCAGGATCCTCTTGCACTCCAGGGGACCTTTTAGGTTCCGGAAAACCTGGTAGGCTCCAGGGGCCATCTTAGGCACCAGAGACCCTATGCATTTTCAGGAATCTCTGGCAGGCTTCAGATCGATTTCCAGTATCTCTCGCCAGTTACGGGACCTAAAAGGGCCGTGAAAAGGTCTAACGGTGGACCTGCAAACCTGGCGCCTATCTTAGGCACCTGAGAGACGCGAACATTCCTTCAAGGCCTGCAAAGAGCACATGAAATGTCAGAAGTTGCAGCATCTATGGTTAAGCTTAAGCTTAAACATATGCTTAAGCTTTTAGCTAAAACCTTTGTAATTTGTTCAGCTTTGTTAAGCTCTGTTTTTGTTTTGTGGAAACAGCAAAACAATAGTGGGTACATCTGAACAGCTTTAGAAAATGAGGGGGAAGGGGGGCACACCTTGAGAAAATCCTGCCTTCGTCACCGCCTTGGCCACACCAACTTCGAAGACGTTTGTCCACCCATGCATCATTGTCCTTCCTGTTTGTCTTGATTGTCCTACCCTCTATATAGTCGTAAGTGTCGTTTTGAACGTTCTTATCCGCTTAGATATCTGCTCTGCTTGGTGCTCTGTCCTCCTTTTAATGCCTTGCGCTACTACGTGTACTGCACTCATCAGTGCTCCGCTCTACTTAGTGTTCTGTGTAGCACTGCTGCTGCTGCTGAAGCTCCGGCGCGCAGCCTGTTGGCCTGTCCTTCGTCCCCCTGCATCCTGAACGGTATTTGTATATGACTCTGACCACACCAAGCTGCGATTTTAATGGAGCCGTGGTTTCATAATTTACTTCATTTGATACGTTATGACCGATGTCTCCTGGTCGACATTTTCACCAACCTCCTACCTTGGCTTTGTACAGATTTCGTGCTCATACACCAATTTTGCAATTATGATTTGCAATTGTGTGCAATGCAATTAAATTGTGTGCATTGCAATGCAATTATGATTTGGATGCAGTATCTTATTTCGTTGTGTGCGATTGATTTACAGATTTCGCCAACAGGGAAGGCCCGATAACCAAGTAAGTTCATAATGGTCTGAGGCTAAACAAATGCTACAGGGGCCATCTGAGTTACACTTATGAAGGCAATGCACAGTATAAAGATAAAAAGTGGCTATAACCCCCCCAAAGCAATGTTATATCCTGAGTTCAGAAGAAACTACCGAATTCATTGTGTTACCAGGGCCAATCTCTTCAGCATCACATACCCAATGGCAGGTTCTGAACCATAGCCAGATACATCTGCTACTAACATAATTCCCATTTATAAACATGATCTTAGACATAAAAGGTCCACCGCCCAACAAAAACCAGAGTGCCCATCGTAAGGCACGTGCATATTGCACACCTACTTACATGAATCTCACCCCATGCACCCCCAATTCCCCTCCCCTACTGTACAACATATAACTAAAAAATAAGTTTCTCAGTTTTCTTAACAACCCTAGAACGTGTGAAGATATGAAATTGAAACGTTCATTACCTGTCCGTGCATCAAGTACATATCTTGTTGCCAGATATAAAACTATGACTAATTATGGTTCGGGCGTGAGTGACGCCATAATGACGTCACCTACCGCGGTTTTAAACGAAATGAAGGATTTGCAGGACAAATCGCCAAGCACCGAGGAATAAAGACAGCAACGATTCGTTTGCGCCACGACAGTTAATTGAAGGGCCAAGAATACTGCTATCTCATAATTCTGTTTTCTTTGCAACGTGTTTGTCAAAATTCGCAAAACTCAAGATACATTTTTCGTTTTATTCCACAACTTTTGATTTCTTTTAAAAAAATCGAAATGTACCTGATTGAGATTCTGATTGTGAATGTGCATAGCAAATTTCAAGTGAATATCATTCAAACTGACTGTAATATGACGTACCAAATGACGTGTGCTAATCTCAGTGTTGAACGAGGTTGAGTGTCGCATGTTGCCGCACCGATTGCGGTCAGTATGGAGCTAGCCATCAGCCGTCCTAGCCTTTGACGTTGTTGGAGATCTTGTAAACCTTTCCACTGTGCACTTTACAGTGACCACTTCCGATATCATCGTCCCTCCCCCATTTCAGACCCTCCCCTCGCAGAGTCATAAATTTGCTGTTATTCATAGTCTTCAGTGTACCGTTTTCCCATGTATGCTCATATATGCTCGGGAAAGTTTGCTTGTGTTTATGGAATTCCTGGCGAAGTTTTGGTGTAAAAACATGCATCGCATGGGCATAAGACCAGACTCAACATTTGACCTCAGAATACCACGTGACCCTCGATAACCTCGATCTTATATTTACTCATAAATGCCTTTCTTGGCTATATTAGGATATAAAGCGCACAACTGTTTGACCTGAAAACTGTTCACCTGTTCTGTTTACGTTTTTTTTAGCTAATGACTTCTCCTGTAAAGGGCACAATATGCTGTTGGAGATTGTAGACAATAAACAAATAAACAAACGGCACCCGAATGCGGGCTTTACGCAGCATTAATTTGATGACATTCGATTA
This sequence comes from Ashinkailepas kermadecensis, assembly GCA_034440615.1. Lineage (NCBI taxonomy): Eukaryota > Metazoa > Arthropoda > Thecostraca > Neolepadidae > Ashinkailepas > Ashinkailepas kermadecensis. The sequence goes on from JAOTOM010005028.1 coordinate 487,779, forward strand.
AAATCGAAACTTCGCCAAGTAGTTCAAATATTAACATTCGGATCCGCTGTGACGTCACATGCGACAGTTGGGTTAATATACTTAACTTAACTGAGTCCATCCTGTTAAAATCTTTCGCTTGCCGTCCAAAGAAACGCAATTGGACCGAACTTTTCATGTTAACCAGGGTGCAAAATCTCCCCCAGTTTAGCGCTTTCGGCTGCCGACCCCAGTGACGCGCGGCTGAAGTGGCATTTGAATACATTTCCCATGGACAATATTATCGCAAGCTGACCATTCCAGTTAAACTACACCCGACTTTGCCTGCAAAGTGCTGTACCGACTAGCATTGTGGGTATACTAATCTTTCGGTTAGCACTGTGTCATATGTTAGACAATTTCCCGATGAGGCGGTGGGTCCGGATTCCACATATAAGCTCATGCCTAACATTGGCCCCGATTCCGAAATGCGTTCCATTCAACCACTCGGTCAATTCTATACAAAGTCATATGTGACAAAGTGTAGGCAAGTAGCCCCACTAAGCACACGACAAATCTGGGCTTGAATACCAACCTATCTTAGCATATACAATTTGATAGTTGAAAAATGCATGCCATCTTTTCCGTGAAAAGCTTTTTAAGCCTATAATCCAGATTGCAGAAAACGCAACCTAAAGACCTCCATTTTCAAGCATCACAATGCAGGTACGTACACAACACTCGGGATTGTGGGGATATTTCACGTATTAGGATTGTAGCGATGCATAACAATTTTGAGTTAACCCGTGAAAGGTATCAGCAAGTTCAATTTTTCAAGAAGCAAGCAATGGTTTTGATGAATCTCGTTCCAAACACATATTTTTTTCCGACACAAAATATAGTTCACTAGTAACACAAATTCAGCTTTGGTGCTTTGGTGCCTTGTGCTTGTTTCAGGAAATTCCTAGGAGGTAGTGTGTTCCTTTACTTACTGTCTGTGGCACATGAATAGTCTTTTGAATATGATGTTGATTCTCTACAGCTAATAACATACAATTCGACTCAGATGATGGTGAACGCAAGGGCAGCCTGCCCCAAAACCTGGCTCAAAATGTCCAGTGCGTCGCTTAAAGTACGAAAAACGAAAATCGTCCGAAAATGCATCGAATTACAGGCCGTTAAAGTCAAAACATTTTGCAGCGCCAGACCACAAAACTCGGCGCTGATGCGCTATCCGTATATCGGCAAAAGGGAAGTGTTCTTGGCAATACTACCGACTTATTTTATGTATATTGCTATGCTATATAGTTTCAAGGTCATGTTAGGTCACTGACGTCAAGTCAGGTCAAGTTCATGATAGGTCAATGGAACCAAACTAGGCCAACTGGAAGGTTGTCATAAACGCAAATGACTGTCATGCGATTCATGTCATTTCGCATGTTACTCCCAACACATCCTGAAAAGTACTGTTTTTGTCATTGTGAACCTAAGCGTTTCCATATTTAATTCCTGTACTTCAGCCTTTTCTTCTCGTGAAGATGATCGGTGCCCCCCCCCGACTGGCCGGGCGGGCGAACCGGTTCCTGTAACTGGAGCCGGTAACTGACCTTTATTAAGTGCCGATATATAAGTAACCTGAGGTCAAATGGCTTATTTAGCATCTTTATTGTATCATTAGCCAGGTACAAAGCATCATTGAAGCCTATTTTGGAGCATTTAAACACAATCGCAGCGATCCATAAGAATGTCAAGCCAAGCCACGCAAAATAAGCAAAATGTACCATATGTGACCTCATTTGACCTCGAAGATATTGAACTAAGGTCATACGATTTCCACACAACAGAGGTCACCACAGTACCTATCTACCATGCAAATTTCATAACTCTAGCTTTAATAGGAGCCGATATCCTACGGGGCGGGATCCGTCCCCCCCCCCTCCCCCTTTCCAGTGCGCGTGATTTTCAGAGGGCATCCAGGGCGCGTGTTAAGGCATGTTTCATTGAACACGAAAATATATTCCGCAATCATCTGCTTCAAACGAGCCCAATGCATTTTTGTCGTGTGTTGTCATGGTGCACCATCCCTTAGGTGCATGGTGATGCGTCTTGATAGTGTGGTCGTAGTGTAATCAATATATGAGCAGGAGCGGCACTTGATAGTGTGGTCGTAGTGTAACCAATATATGAGCAGGAGCGGCACTTGATAGTGTGGACGTAGTGTAGCCAATATATGAGCAGGAGCGGCACTTGATAGTGTGGACGTAGTGTAGCCAATATATGAGCAGGAGCGGCACTTGATTGTGTAGATGTAGTGTAGCCAGTATATGAGCAGGAGCGGCACTTGATAGTGTGGACGTAGTGTAGCCAATATATGAGCAGGAGCGGCACTTGATAGTGTGGACGTAGTGTAGCCAATACATGAGCAGGAGCGGCATGCGCAGTCGTCGATATGGATATTTACACTCATATATTACGGTAGTGGCTTTAAATGATGACGGATCCGTGGTCAAATTGTCTTTTTCTGACTATTAGACCAGAAACGTTGGGATTTCTGTTTTAAATTATTACCTTAATACCACCTTCTGTTATAGCTGGCATGCAGTTTTTGGATATGATGCCGCGCACGCCTTTTTCGTCATGTTTGTAAGCAGTAGACATGCCCCCTGGCAGTAATGTGCTATTTGTGTTTCTTTGCATGGTTTGTGTTTGTCAATTTTGGAAGAAGTTGTGAAATGCTTATGCAGCTCTCGTCGAATATGATCGTCGACGTCCAAGCCTATAATTATAATTGTATCATTGTAATTGTTCCTGTGTTATTCACGACAATTTGTTTGGTTTTTAGTTCCTGGTGGAGGATTGGTCATGCTGGGCAGTGCTTAACTGCTCGGTGGACGAGGGCTCTGATTACGCTGTCCTTGTACCTATCGGGCATTCGTTGTCACCCTTCAAATATTGCCCAGAATTGGTGGGCCTCCTAAATACTGATGTGACATAAGTGTCACTTGATACATCGATGAGGACATCCAAGAAAGGAATTGTATTATTCCGGGTCGGCTCTATGGAGAATTAGAGGCAGAGCAATGTTGAACTTTGGATTCTAATATGTTCATTTGTTACTCCCTTTCAATGTCAACGAATATGTTCTCAACATATCAACAATATGCGTAGGGCTTCTTTTCTATGCTGTTGAGGGCAAGGGATTCAATGTGTGCCATATAGCTTTCTGCAAACAACACTCCCAGTCGAGGGGACCCTATTGCCACCCAATCCACGTGTCGGTACAGTTTTCCTTGGTGACGGTGGAAGGCTACATCTTTTGTGCAAACCGCAAGCATCTGTTTGAGGACATGTCTAGGAAGCTATTTAATTTTCGTAGATATAGCGCAGAATTATCTCGATTGATGTGTCGACGGGAACATTTGTAAATAGTGATGACGCGTCGAGGGATGCTAGGGTGTCTTGTCACTGCCTTACCTTAAGTACTCCTACAAACTAATTTGATGACTTCAACGAATATGCCTTTGGTACGTATGGAACTACGAGGGAGTTAGAACGTTCGCTGTTTCATGTGCTGGTGTTGGGATTTGCGATATGATGGGACGGATTGGTGCGTTTGGTGTGTCGTAACAATTTCCGCAGAATTATCCTGGGTTAAAATCGCCAGTTATATTTGTCAATTTGACATCACCACTCACAGCATTTGCTACATCTATCAGGTTGTAAACAACCTGCCAGATGTAGCAAATGCTGTGAGTGGTGATATTCAATTCTTCTCGTTTTTTTTGCTTTCTTTTGCTGTTCTAGGGGATTCCAGGTTAGTTTTTTTCTCCAACTTTACACTGTCTTGTAGGATGCCATCTACTTTACTCAGGTAATCGGCGCGATCGAGGATAGCAGTATATATATAGATAGCAAATGTTAAAGCACAGTTCAGTCGAATCTTGTTATATATCATACGCACATTGCCTTCTGTGCTTATGCAACCAAACGCATTCAATCAAATATGTGGAGCAAGGGATTTCAGATGCGATCCATTCACCAACTTGCATCATCAAAGGCAGAAATAAGAAGCGCACTCCCTCCGTGGGACTGACCTTAAGACTCCGTGATAACAGTCACGAACTTTACCTATTGCCACTCGGGACAGATGGTACGGGCCGGTTGTCATGCCGGGTGCATGGTAAGCTGCCCGCACGTGGAAATGTCCCAGCATACCACTGTCTGAACAATGATTTAGAGTACTTCGGGATACATTTTTGTACGAAATTTGGCAAATATTATAACTTGAAGCGCATATCTGGCTTCTAGTGTGGAAACGAAGTTGAAATGCCCTATTGCAACGTGAATCACTGCTTAAGGTTGCTGCCCGCGAGCGGAAATAGTGCCGGTAAGCGTTTCATGTCAACACAGATCAAGGAACTTCATGGAACTCAAAGGATTAAGGAACTCAAATTTTCCAACTTCATTGAGAATATTGGGATGTAAATTGGCAAATATATATATATCAAGCAAGCCCATCTGACCCTGGGTACGCGAAAAGTCGCCAAAAATGCAGATAGTGCGATTTGAAAATCGTAACGGCCAGGACGGCCCAGTCCGAGCGGCTCAGATTAATTTTTCTGTACGACGTACACGGAAGTAGACTGACTCAGGTTTCGCCCTCACTCGTAATCATTACATTGTCTCAAAGCAGCGGATTTTCCGCAAGTTGTGACGGCGTGCCTCATCGCATCACTGACCGTTCTATGCGACGCTGACTGTCCTGCATCACTGACCGTTCTATGCGACGCTCGTGCCTCATCGCATCACTGACCGTTCTATGCGACGCTGACTGTCCTGTACAGCGTGCCTCATCGCATCACTGACCGTTCTATGCGACGCTGACTGTCCTGTATCCTAACCAGCTTTCCCTGTGCCCCCAGACGCGCATCGCTTGACATGATGGCACCGCACCGTAGTGTTCTCGTCCTGCTGGTGACAGCCCTCAGCGTAAAAGGTCGGCAAGAAGCAGGTCAGTATGGTCGCCACCCGACCTAGGCACATGCCAGTCACAGTAAGCGCCTCGAAGGATATCGAATACGAACACAATGCTCATATTCGGTGTTGGCTATTTAATTCGGTATTCTCAATCGAATTGAATTCGATATATCATTGCAGTTGTGCCTCTGGTCCGCCAGCCGGTGCACCGCGCTATTGTGCACCAGATGCAGACCCATTACGGGCCGAGCCGGTCCCCTCCGCGAGCCGCCAGTCTCCCCAGCTGTGTCCCGGCCGGTGTCCTCCGCGAGCCGCCAGTCTCCCATGCTGTGTCCCGGCCGGTGTCCTCCGCGAGCCGCCAGTCTCCCCAGCTGTGTCCCGGCCGGTGTCCTCCGCGAGCCGCCAGTCTCCCCAGCTGTGTCCCGGCCGGTGTCCTCCGCGAGCCGCCAGTCTCCCCAGCTGTGTCCCGGCCGGTGTCCTCCGCGAGCCGCCAGTCTCCCCAGCTGTGTCCCGGCCGGTGTCCTCCGCGAGCCGCCAGTCTACCCAGCTGTGTCCCGGCCGGTGTCCTCCGCGAGCCGCCAGTCTCCCCAGCTGTGTCCCGGCCGGTGTCCTCCGCGAGCCGCCAGTCTCCCCAGCTGTGTCCCGGCCGGTGTCCTCCGCGAGCCGCCAGTCTCCCATGCTGTGTCCCCTGCCCTGTTCGGCCATTTTCACATCGTGTCGCGCGTGTGTCTGCTCTGTGCGGCAGTATTTGACACGGCGCTGGCACTGCCACGCCACGCCACGTCCCCGGCCATTTTCACACCGTGCCGCGCGTGTGTCTGCTCTGTGCGGCAGTATTTGACGCGGCTCTGGGCACTGCCACGCCACGCCACGTCCTGGACAGGGGAGCCACCACAATGTCCATGAACCATAATGTCGAGAGCCCACGATGACAATTATTTCTTTTCAGTACTTTGTACCTCACTGAAAATTAGAGTTGCTTCTAAAAGGGACCAAGCGGCCGACCTTACACTGCATTTGTTTACAGTCTGGCGCAAGAGTCTGGCGCAGCGCCCTGGCTTCGGTTTTGATCGTATTGCAAGCGTCAAAGTTAGGCTGTCGCTGTGCAGTTGAAATTTTGACCAATTGGTGAAGGAAACATTGTGGATCTCGCTTTTAGCTTCGCCTTTCGGCAGCCGAACGTACTGTGAAAATACTAGCTAGTTAGAACGGCGGCCCCGAAGCCGTATGGATTGCAATGACACGCTGTGGTAGGTAAGTGCAGGACGGAAGTTGTATTCAAATTATTGATGGTCCTGATCTGGGGCCAAAGTACAACTCTGCTAAATGGGGAATGGGGTAAGGTCACACATTCCCCTTTCTCCGACTTAAGGGTCTGGCCAAAAGTTCTAGATAGTCTGGGAGTCATTTCACCCTTGTCGATACTTTTGTCCATCGCAATAGGCTGAACCAAGATGGCTGAGCAGGGCAGCACAGCTATCGATGGAGCTCAAAATTATTTCAACCATGAGCCACCTTCGCATGCACGGGGAGAGAGCGGAGGACCAAACCCGCTATCCCCTGATTGGATGGACCCATGAAAACAGGCGAGACGGCTTTGACAAGCTCCTGAGAAGCTCAATACCATGTTTTACATTTTCTATGATCCATATGTTGGATTCCAGGTGCAAATTAATATAGTATAAAGACACTGGTGAAAATAATTCCCATCACATAATTTTGATCTCGTTCTGTTCCCTGTAGCTTTCCGATGGCAGGAGACTTACACGAAACACGTACATACCGAAAAGCACAAGATCGCAAAACGTCACGAAGAACAATCTCACTGGGCCGAAAAATCGCACCGGGACCAAAGATGAAGCGGACCCGAAAATGTTCCAAAGAACTCTCGTCGGACCCAGAAAACCTGCGTCCGGGCCCCAAAAAACGCACGACTGGTACGACAAATCGAGTCAAGGCCCCGCAAAGTCGTCCTTGGGCCAAAAATTCATGCTCAACCCAAACTTATAGGTACTTGAAGCAGGGGGAGCGGGAGCCGGGAACTTCATGAAGTAGGGGGAGCGGGAGCCGGGAACTTCATGAAGTAGGGGGAGCGGGAGCCGGGAACTTCATGAAGCAGGGGAGCTGGAGCCGGGAACTTCATGAAGCAGGGGGGGCGGGAGCCGGGAACTTCAAGAAGCAGGGGGAGCGGGAGCCGGGAACTTCAGGAAGCAGGGGGAGCGGGAGACTTCAGGAACTCATGCCTCTAAAGCGATAGTGAAATCCTGCTATGGTGTCTCATTCTCTCTTGGAAGCTGGAGACATCCACCTACCCAGGGGTAGGTGGAGGTGGAGGTAGGGCTAGTAAGTTCAGATTTTAACATACCATCCAAAGGGATGTTACGTTTTTATCATCGCCAATCCTAGCATTGCTAGCTCCCCTAGTGTTTGTGGCCGATGTTCCTCCCGTGGTTATACTACCATTCATTTTCATTACACGTAATTGTTTACAGGCGTAGTATAATGTGGTGTACAGGTTATCAAGCAAGGACAACAGTGCCATCATGACTAACTACGCCTACCTTTCTTTGGAGAACTCCACTTGTGTTCAAAGCTAATGCCTACCCAACACCGACGTTGCGTTGCTGTTGGAGATTATTCGCAAGAAGACACTGCGCACTTCACCAGTTTGCTGTACCTCCACTGGCCCTACTTGGAACTGCGGATCCCTATGTCGGGGTGTTCCTGACTCCCAACCCCCCAAGATCTCCACCTCTGATTTTGACACACCTTGATTTACCGCTTTCGCCACCATCACCACCGCCATCATCCATCTGATGACATAAATGCTCCCTGGCAATGTCATTGTTAGCAACCCAGTGACAATACCAGCCACAGAAGAGCAACCTGGGATCTCGGCGCGATCTCAGTTCAGCCGGAGAGCCAGCTCCTGTCTCGGCTGCGTCCGCCGTCCCGTGCTGCCGGTCTGGCCGGTCGCTACGCCTGACTGGTCTTGCGGTCCCGAGCGCTGGGGTCATGCACCGTAGGCTGGGGTGTGCGCCTGCAGACACACGCTGCTGAACACTGGCCGCTGTACACCGACACCTGAATACTGACCGCTGTACACCGACACCTGAATACTGACCACTGTACACCGACACCTGAATACTTACCGCTGTACACCGACACCTGAACACTGACTGTGGTACACCGACACCTGAATACTGACCGCTGTACACCGACACCTGAGTACTGACCGCTGTACACCGACACATGAACACTGACTGTGGTACACCGACACCTGAATACTGACCGCTGTACACACAAAACACAAACACCGCTGTAACACACCTGAAACTACCGCACAACTAATACGGAACCAAAAAAACACCGTACACCGACACCTGAATACTGACCGCTTACACCGACACCTGAATACTGACCGCTGTACACCGACCCTGAATACTGACCGCTGTACACCGACACCTGAATACTACCGCTGACACGACCGCTGTACACCGACACCTGAGTACTGACCGCTGTACACCGACACCTGAATACTGACCGCTGTACACCGACACCTGAGTCTGACCGCTGTACACCGACACATGAACACTGACTGTGTACACCACACCTGAATACTACCGTTTACCAAAAACTTGTACACCGACACCTGAATACTGACCGCTGTACACCGACACCTGAATACTGACCGCTGTACACCGACACATGCACACTGACTGTGGTACACCGACACCTGAATACTGACCACTGTACACCGACACCTGAATACTTACCGCTGTACACCGACACCTGAACACTGACTGTGGTACACCGACACCTGAATACTGACCGCTGTACACCGACAACTGAACACTGACCGCTGTACACCGACACCTGAATACTGACCGCTGTACACCGACACCTGAATACTTACCGCTGTACACCGACACCTGAATACTGACCGCCGTACACCGACAAATGAACACTGACCGCTGTACACCGACACCTGAATACTGACCGCTGTACACCGACACCTGAATACTGACCGCTGTACACCGACACCTGAATACTGACCGCTGTACACCGACACCTGAGTACTGACCGCTGTACACCGACACCTGAATACTGACCGCTGTACACCGACACATGAACACTGACTGTGGTACACCGACACCTGAATACTGACCGTTGTACACCGACACATGCACACTGACTGTGGTACACCGACACCTGAATACTGACCGCTGTACACCGACACCTGAATACTGACCGCTGTACACCGACAAATGAACACTGACCGCTGTACACCGACACCTGAATGCTGACCGCTGTACACCGACACCTGAATACTGACCGCTGTACACCGACAAATGAACACTGACCGCTGTACACCGACACCTGAACACTGACTGTGGTACACCGACACCTGAATACTGACCGCCGTACACCGACAAATGAACACTGACCGCTGTACACCGACACCTGAGTACTGACCGCTGTACACCGACACCTGAATACTTACCGCTGTACACCGACACCTGAATACTGACCGCCGTACACCGACAAATGAACACTGACCGCTGTACACCGACACCTGAGTACTGACCGCTGTACACCGACACCTGAATACTGACCGCTGTACACCGACACCTGAATGCTGACCGCTGTACACCGACACCTGAATACTGACCGCTGTACACAAACACCTGAATACTGACCGCTGTACACCGACACCTGAACACTGACTGTGGTACACCGACACCTGAATACTGACCGCTGTACACCGACACCTGAGTACTGACCGCTGTACACCGACACATGAACACTGACTGTGGTACACCGACACCTGAATACTGACCGTTGTACACCGACACATGCACACTGACTGTGGTACACCGACACCTGAATACTGACCGCTGTACACCGACACCTGAATACTGACCGCTGTACACCGACACCTGAATACTGACAGCCGTACACCGACAAATGAACACTGACCGCTGTACACCGACACCTGAATACTGACCGCTGTACACCGACACCTGAATACTGACCGCCGTACACCGACAAATGAACACTGACCGCTGTACACCGACACCTGAATGCTGACCGCTGTACACCGACACATGAACACTGACTGTGGTACACCGACACCTGAATACTGACCACTGTACACCGACACCTGAACACTGACTGTGGTACACCGACACCTGAATACTGACCGCCGTACACCGACAAATGAACACTGACCGCTGTACACCGACACCTGAATACTTACCGCTGTACACCGACACCTGAATACTGACCGCTGTACACCGACACCTGAATACTGACCGCTGTACACCGACACCTGAATACTGACCGCTGTACACCGACACCTGAATACTTACCGCTGTACACCGACACCCGAATAGTGACCGCTGTAGGGGAGACCGGTCCTAGTTGATATACGGGATGGTTGATACAACAGCGTTTACTTCAAAAGTATGAAGCCGGTTTCCATAGCTACCACACATGCTGCTACTGGCATTCTCTTTTCGCGGCAAAAACAAGCGCAAATTCTTTCGACTAGCGGCTGCGGAATGGGAGGATGTAGCATATTTTGGAAGCGAAAGTAAAATTTCAATGTCTGTGCAATTAAGACAAGTTAGAAATTAAGGACGAACCCTTAATTTCTAACTTGTCGCCCACTTGCTAACTTCTTAGGTGCATGTTATCAATACCATGTGCTCTTAGCTTTGCAACGGTGAAATGCTGTTATCGTTTGCCACTGCACCATGCTCGCAATATTCCATAACATGTTGCAGCCTGCAACAAAAAACCCGCGGGGTAAATTGATACAGCCTGCAACAGCTTAATCAGTCTGCATCAACATCAGCCTCTATCAACGATTTGTAGGCTCGTAATGAAATAAAGTAACCACAGAAATGCCTCTTTCTATTGAGGTGTTTGCTAAAACTGTTTCAAGATGACTATTCAATTTTCTGCGGACATTTCTCATCAGACGGAAATCACCGAACGACAGGAAAGGTGCAACTACGGATTTTAACGTTTGTGCCTTCCATAAATGACAAACCATGAACTATGGTCAACCAGGACTCAAACCAGTATAATTACTATAAGCGTTAAATATGAAACTTTCAGATGGCATAAAATAATGCCACCTATAGATAATCTATTTTACTTAACTTACATTTTATCAACCTACCCCATAGTCAGTAACAACTTACCACCATAGCGGGGTAAGTTGACGAACCGATAGTTGAGTGATGTTTTGCTCTCTGGTGGAAAGCTCAGAGGATGCTCAGGACAAAATAAGTATCGATGATGATACCAGAAGGTTTAGGCTTGGCGTAGATGTGGCTACCTCCTCGCTACCCATCCAAAGTGATCAGTTATTTTTAGTTTCGCCAAAATTGTATCAACTAGACCCCGTCTCCCCTGCATTGACACCTGAATACTGATTGCTGTACACTGGCACATAACATTAACTTATGAATACTGACTCCTGCGCACTGGCTCCTGGACGCTGACCGAGCAGTCTCGGGCTGCCAAACCGAGTAGCACCAGGTTGTCAGAGCGGGCAGAGCCAGACTGTCTGACTGGATATTTTCAGATCGTCAGACTGGATAGTCCTAGACTATCAAACCGGACAGTCCCGAACGGTTATACCGGGGCATTCTCAGGCTGTCAGACCGGGCAGTCCCAGACTGTCAGACCGGCCAGTCACGGACTGTTGTACCAGGCATTCTCAGGCTGTCAGACCGGGCAGTCCCAGACTGTCAGACCGGCCAGTCACGGACTGTTGTACCAGGCAATTTCAGGCTGTCGGACCAGACAGTTCAACTGTGACCATTCCGTGGTGAACATGTGATTTATTGATTGATTGATTAATTAATTCATTCATTGTTTCATTGATCGATTCATTGATTCTTAGATTCATTGATTGATGGCTTCCCAGATCAAAAGCCGTAATTACTCGACGAGACAGATAGAGCGCTGGATAAGCTTGAGCCCCTCCATAGATAGACAAATCCACCTAATGCTCCCCAAGTTACGACGATGGAAAAGCCGCTGTAAACCAGATAGTGGGTAGTGGTGGGAGGAAGTAGTGGGTAGTGGTGGCAGGAAGTGGTGGGTAGTCGTGGGAGGAAGTAGTGGGTAGTGGTGGGAGGAAGTAGCGGAACCGGGGCACCGTAGCACTGGTGGCAGAGAAGATAGTGGTGGGGCAGCAGCGGTGGCATAAATGGTAGGCATGGGGCAGCAAAAGTGGCAGAGAAGGCAGAAGTGTATTTATTTATTTATTTATTTCACAATACATGCCCTCCACGTTAGTGGCTATTATGGACAGTCTGGGTATAACTCAGACATTTACAAAGAAAGGATAGATTTGTGGTCAATAGTGGGAACACATGCGCAACAAACATTCATACACCAACATAATACAATACCCATATCACTCTGCACTACACACACCGTGCTTGCAACACGAGCTGTAAACGAGTAGTTTATGGAAGTGATATGAAAGCGATGGCCTAAATGTGAGTGCATGGTGTACACAAATCTATTTTGTAAGTTTTTTTGTGACTAGTGTTGCTCGTGGAGATAAGCTCGTACACGCTTCTTGAAGTTAGACAGCTTCAATGTTTTTGTTTCAGTAGGGAGTTTGTTGTAGTGGAAGACAGACGAGTAGAGAAATCTCCTGCGGCCCGCCTCTCTGTGTATGGCTGGTAGGTGCAGGTGGTCGTCTGCACGCGTATGACGGTTTCGCAGGGTAGAGTTGCAGACATTTGACCGGCAATGTGCGTTGGCTCACCCGTCAGAATGATCTTGTGGAGCAAAGTAAGGCTGTGAAATAGATGCAGATCAGCTGCGGTGAGAAGACCCAACTCGTTACGGGCATCAGAAATATGATCAAATTTCCGTAGACCTGACACGACTCTAGTGGCGAAGTTAATGATTTTGTCTAGTCTGTGGATGTTTGCTGCCGACCCGTTCCCATAAACAGATATGCAGTAGCGGATATTGGATATAACTAGGCTATTGACTATAGTGAAAAGGGTACTGGTTGGCAGATGGTGACGCAGATGGTTCAGGGCCATAAGGAATCCAGTGCACTTGCGGACCACGACAGCTACATGGGAATCCCACGACATGTGGCGATCAAATGTCACCCCAAGGTTCCTACACGAATGACTTTCATATATCACAGCGTCCCTAAAGCACACTCGTATCGGGGTAATATTGCGAAGATTCTGACGCGATCCGAACGTGAGAAGCTGAGTTTTGGTCGGGTTTACCTTCAAACCGTTATCCAGGAAGTAGTCGTATAGTTGGTTCAGACATGTCTCCATCTGATTTATCAGATTTGGGAGATCAGATTTGCGACCGGAGATGAGGACCTGGGTGTCGTCTGCGAACTGAGTGACGTGTGCCACCGGGACGTGCAAACTGAGGTCGTTCGAAAAGATGCAATAGAGGAGTGGACCCAGTGATGAGCCTTGAAAAACACCTATGTTGTTAGGAAGAAAGGAGGAGAGATGCCTGTTTCCGCGTTGATCTGAGATGCTAACAGCCTGCGTGTGACCTCCCAGATAAGCCTTAAACCAGTCAGTATCAATTCCATGGAGTTCTAGTTTAGTGAGCAGTTTGGTGTGATCTATTACGTCGAAGCATTTACTGAGGTCCAGAATGCAAAGGAGAGCTACTTCCGAACGGTCCATTGCTGCTAGTAATTTGTCCGAGACTGAGATCAGAGCGGTTTCCGTAGAGTGGCGTGGTCTGAAGCCGTGCTGAGTTTGGGCCAGTAGGTGGTTTGCGTTCAGGTAGTGATAGAGTTGCTTCTGCACTACCCTCTCTGTGATTTTGGCGATAACCGGAACCAATGAGATGGGCCTAAAATTAGAGGGATCCGAAGGATCTCCTGATTTGTGAATAGGAGTTACTATTGACTGTTTCCAAGTGGAGGGGATATCAGCTGTAGTCAGGCGTGTGTTTATAATGTCGAGCAGCACTTCTCCGATAAAAAGAACAGAAATTTGATGACCTTAATACAGATCCCGTCGGGTCCGCAAGCACTTGTGCTCCTCATATCCATGACAATTTTGGTTAGCTGTTCGAGGGATATGGGTGATACTTTATAGGAGCTGGTAGAGACGCGCGATAGCCGGCAACTGGGAGGTGTGTGTTCAGACATGTTTGCCTGGCGTTTGACCTCTGCTGATACCTTAGGTCCGACACTAACAAAGTATTGATTTAAATGCTCAGGTAGGACCTGGGGTTGAACTCTATCAGAGCCTTTTTTGGTGTCGATAATGGGCTTAATAGCACGCCACGCAGCTGATGGGCCTTTCTGTGATATCTTTCTGCTAATATCGTCCCTACAGTCAGCTCTAATAGCTGAGCGAACTTGTCTGTTAAGTATTTTGTACGTGCTTCTATCTTGCAAATGGAGAACTACATTTCGCCGGTGCATGAGCTGTTTGGTAGCTTCGCTGACATATGGTGCTGTTGGGTTCCTAAGTTTGATGTTTCTGAGGGGCAGGTGCTCGTCGAGAATAGGTGTCAGCAATTTCAGCAGGGTGTTCAGCATTTGTCCGTTACTGAGATGCGCCCAGTGACCTGTACCCAGTCGATCTCACCAAGTTCAAGAGTCAGTTCCGAGGTGTCTACTCGTCCGTAAGAACGTGACTTTATTACGGTGTTGACTGAGGCAGGCCTGTTTACTTTAATGGAACATATGCTAAATTTATGTGGGCTGTAGTGGCAGAAACTCACTCTGGTTCTGCCGACGGAAATGGGCGAGTTTGTTAGGATGACATCCAATAGAGAGCCTGTGGCGAATGTAGGGCGCTGCACTGTCATGGTAAGTGAATAGTTGCTGATGAACTCAAGCAGGTGTGTTTTGCTGGGGCTATTTGGCGTGTCGAGAAGGTTACAGTTTAGATCACCTGCGATGTAGAAAGTGCCGGTAAAGTTCAGTGTCGCCAATTGTACCTGTCTTTCGAGCTCAGCGAAGTCATCATTTACAGCAGGAAGAGTGTTGCGAGGTTGCCGATAGATTGCCGCTAGAATGAAATACTTTCCGCTCTTCACTTTGACTTTGGCCCAGAGTGATTCTAGTTTGGAGCTAGAGTTCGGAGGCGTATAAATTTTCAAGACGGTAATAGTTAGAGCTGACTTGGCTATAATCGCCACCCCACCGTAACCACTAGAGTCGGGCCGGTCCGCGCGTTTCACTTGGTAACCGGGGAAGTTAATGAGACGCGTGTGGGTGCTTGGGCGCAGCCAGGTCTCAGTCACCACAGCTAGGTCTAGAGAGTAAGTATGAAGGTCGTTGTGTAGTTCGAGTAGCTTAGGTTTGATAGATTGTGCATTGATGAGTCCCAGGTGGGGCTGTCCTTTGTGCTGTAGTAGCAGCGGTGGCAAAGGGAACATCAGTGAAAGTGGCAACAACAGTGAGGCAGTGAGTGCAGCAGCAATACGGTGGCACCAGCAGTAAGACAGTCAGTTAGTTAGCTTTTTAGACTTTGATGTGCATCAACTACAACAGCTATATCGGACCATAACAATATTTGCCACGTAAATAGTCATGTTGTGTAATCTCTGGGGGTGGGGGTGGGATGGGGGACAGGCCACTCCCGATTTTTGAAGAGTGACGATTTGTCCTCTCAATTTCTTTCGTGCCCCCCCCGCACCCAGATATTTTATAGCCTGTTTTATAGATATATCTTTTAAAAATATTTTAATAGCCTCGGCTCTTAAAAGACTGTGTATGAGCGGCGCAAAATTCTACTTAATCATTAATATAGAGAAAATATCGATATAAGAGAAAATATCGATATAAGAGAAACACCAAAAATACTAGAAGCCTATCTATCCCATCAACGGGCCTCACAGGCTATCTCTTGCTACAAAATCTATCCCATCAACGGGCCTCACAGGCTATCTCTCGCTACAAAATCTATCCCATCAACGGGCCTCACAGGCTATCTCTCGCTGCAAAATCTCCCAGTGGTAAATCAGCAAACGTTAGAAATTTCTGCTCGCCGACAATTCTTGAATAACATGAATCTTGACCATCTTGTGTTTTCGCTTGGATGGAGAATTGTGCTTTGCGATGCACACAATTTGCATTATCGCAAGGCCTTATACGTCTTAGGTTACTTCCCCCGCGCGGATATCGATATATCTTGAACAAATGTGACTTTAGGTGTCCTTGAGTATCTTCAAGGCCATGCAAAGGCGTCTTGCTAAGCCTCAAGCACTTACGTCATGCTAACATCGCATTCATATTTGTATCCAGTGACGGGTTCGTCAGAGACGTATTCGTATTCACATTCAGCGACTATGTTCGTTCGAATCAATTATCACAAATGCTTCTGCCTGCACTGAACACGCTGGAAG
Organism: Ashinkailepas kermadecensis; assembly: GCA_034440615.1. Classification (NCBI taxonomy): domain Eukaryota; kingdom Metazoa; phylum Arthropoda; class Thecostraca; family Neolepadidae; genus Ashinkailepas; species Ashinkailepas kermadecensis. The sequence goes on from JAOTOM010005028.1 coordinate 504,102, forward strand.
CAACTACATAGGTATCACATGGTCACTTTAACGGTCAAGGTCCAACGCAAACCGGTTTTTTTCGGACTCCTCGAATTTTTCCGTTTTCACCCAAACCTGCCCAAATCCGGTATCAAGTGACAGGCCGTAGTGAATTCTCGTGTGACATTTCAAACCAAGACATATCGAGGTCAAACCTCAAGGCCAGAGGTTAGTTTCATTTATTAGATGGCGGGATTGAAGCGATAGCAACCGAACGCGAGGTTCGGTCGCTATCGCTTCGATTTTCATTAAGTGGGCGTCATTCGACCTGGCTTGACGTGCGGTATACGAAAGTTGAACAATCAATTTATTTTTCAGGTGAAAGGTCAAACTGAGTTTTCCGGTTGCATCGCATTTTCCGCCCAAACCTGCCCAAATCTCGTATCAAACTCGTGGTCAACCCTCGAGTAACTTTTGAAACCTGGACATGTCAAGTCAAACCTGAAGTCGAGATGAAAGTTTATTTTGAATTTTTCGAAGTCTTCGCGTTTCGTCGCTATGGCGTCAATTTGCATCAAGTGGGCGTCATTCAACGTTGCTTGCTGAACGGTGTCAGAAAGTTGAGAAACCGAAATAAGTTCCAAGTGTCGAAGGTCCAGTGTGTGTACAATGATCGAGTGTCATATTGTAATAGGAGGCGCAAATCTCCTTTGCAGCCATTGTGATTACAAGCACTCATATCCTCTTTGAACAGTTACACCCCAAGAAATTCGCTATTCGCTATAACCTATTCGGTCGGTGCCCTCATTGCTTGCTTTTAATTTACACTGTCACATTGCTTTTCCGGACATATATGACATAGAACCTTTTTTCTCAAGTCGTTCGCTTTCTTCTGAATGTTGCAACGGAAGTTGTCAAATTTGCAATACAAGCCATAGTAAATGCACACGATTTTATAACCAGACAGAGTTCATAACCACGAGAGAGAAGTGTTGTAATCAGGAATTGTCATAGGGGGAGCACTGGTCTGGAGGGGCGCCATTTCTTTGGAGGGGCGCCACTGTGAAAGTACCTGGAATTCGAAAGTACCTGAAAGTACCTGGAAGTCTGGCTGAACAATTCGATGGAGGTGGGAGGGGGTGCAGCCCGGCCTGCCTGGATGGGCGCCTATCCTTCCAAGGGGCCGATTTTTCTCTCAGAGAGGAGCCTCTGGCTGAACAAAAAATTGACGGGGTACACTCGAGCCTTCTCCGAGGGGTGATGCTTCCAGGCCGGAGGGTCTCCACCTTCCATATGGGGGGCACATACCCCAGTGCCACACCCTTTATCTGCCACTGGTTGTCATTGCATCGAAATGTGTCCCCGTAAAACAGGAAGTATGGGAAAGGTTTGTGTAAGTCCATATTTACTACTATAAACAATCGTCCAATGTTTCCTGTTTTCTGTTGCAGAAGGACAACGTTTGGCGTAATTACAGCATTGCTCTGCTGTGATTGTGAAATCTGGCCCAGCACATACGACATAAGATAGGCAGTGTAGATGTGTAAGTCCATAGGCAGTGATAAGCAATGAAGCTTGCTAGTTTTGACGGAACTTTTTGTTCTCCAAATATCAGATTCAACATCGGGAAATCCGGAAACCAGACCATGAAATTGAAGTGGCTGAAATCCAAGGATTTATTTTTTGGTGGTGGTGGTGGTGGTGGGTGGGGGGAGGTACCTCTCTATCCTGCCCAAACTTTCCGCGTCCCTGGTTTGTCCCCCTCCCAATTTTTAAACCGTGGCTACACCCATGGAGATGATCATAATTCAGAATCGTCATTGTGGTTGCCACTTTATCAGAAAAGGTGATGAGTGGAAGATGGTTCATAGCGGGGAAGTGGTGCGTAGGGTTTCTGGGTTGAGCGCCTGGCCGCTTCAGAGGCAACACAGCACGTCAGGATAAATTCGATGGTGTTTTCTTTTACCTCTAGCGATTTAATAATGTTGATCTTATCCCTGGGCCATTCTAGTGTCCCAAAAGCCCCATTTCAGAAACCATTCCGCCAGTTCGTATTTGCAGCACGACTACAGATGACACAGCAAACTAAGTATCTGATGACAACATCTGATGACAACATCTGATGACAACATCTGATGACAACATCTGACGACAACATCTGATGACAACATCTGATGACAACATCCGATGACAAATAATGCGTATATGCTGGAGGAAATGATACATAAGCCTAAGTAAAAGTAAAGGCACGCCTGTGTCCGCCTTGTGACAACTGCGACACAGTGGCGCTGACGCGGAGCGCCAGACGCGGAGCGCCAGGTGCCGGCCAGCGACCCTTCCCGGTGGCTGACACACATCGGAGCCTCTCTCCGCGGCGCTGCCTCCAGGCCCGGGGGCGGCCGCCGCCCGCCGCCTGCACACCTGACACTTGAGTATGCATCACGTGGCTGCGTCAGAATCACTGTCGCTGGCGCTCTGCTGTACCCGCGCCAGTTGTTTGCTCGCCCAGCCGCGTGTGGGTGCGTCCCCAGTGGGCCACCTGTGCCGCCGGGCGAGCTACGCATGACCGCGATGTTTATGGCGACCGTGAATCGTGTCAAACATGAAGTTTATCACCAGCTCTCCTTTTATATATCACGACCCATCCAAGTACAACGCACAATGGCATACTGCCTGTTAGGACAGACAACACAGAACGAACCACGTGACGGCCGTGACCCAGAATAGGGCGAGGCAGTGCGCAGAGCATCTCTGCCGACCACCACTGCGCTCGATTTGTTTTGCTTATTTCGTGAAGATTTCCCGATCGGCTCTGATCATTGCAAGGCTAAATGCACCGGGAAGGTTAGAGAAGATGGCCGTTTACTCCCTTCATCCGCCGGAAGCTTGCTTACCCGGAGCGTGTCTAAGTAGGTGTATTTGTTTTAAAAGTCAGTAAGAGCGCCTCAACGTCATCCTGGCCAGACCCAGCCCAGCCGGGACCCTAAGAGACCCTTGGACCTTCAAGCATTTGAAGCTTAATTACTTTGTGAGGTCATTTCAAGTCCTGGGTGGCTCACTCAGAACTTGACCTGCTCTTTCAGCTTCTACTCTTAACGGCTTTCACCACAATGTGAACCGAGATAGACACAGAGATAGACACAGACACAGACACAGACACAGACACAGACACAGGCACAGACACAGACACAGACACAGACAAAGACACAGACACAGAAAAGAGAGAGAGAGAGAGAGAGAGTGTTGAATTCCGAACACTGACTGAATAAGCATTTTAAGCCCTCAGGGTTGCACTTGGGAAGGGCGGATCCAGTAATTATCGTTGGGGAAGAGGCGCAATTCCCCGGAGCGGTGCCTTCGGCGGAAAAAATTCCCTATGTGGGGAGGGATACACTGAAGTTTACTAAAGGAGGAACCTTTCCAATCCAAAGGGGTGCATCTTTCTTCTGTGTCCCTTTCCAATGATAATTACTGGATCTACCTTTGACAAGTGTAACCATGCGGTCATAAAATGCTTAAGTTCGTGTTCGGAATTCAGCACACACTTGACTTGTTTTAGCAGGTGCAGATGCACGTGCCTTATTGCGAACACTGCTTTTTCTTCTGCGCCCCTTCCCAATGATAATTACTGGATCTACCCTTGCCAAGTGTAACCTTGCGATCTTAAAATGCTTAAGTTCGTGTTCTGAATTCAGCACACACCTCACTTGTTTTACAAGGTGCAGATTCACGTGCTGTATTCCGAACACCGCTGTTCGGTTCGGGGAACACACGGACAATCGCCAGTGCTGTTTGCCGAACACTTTTATACCCAGTGAAAACGGTGTTTAATACATTTGAGCGCAATAAAACATGATTGCACAAATTCGCAAGGCTTCATTGTAACTGTCATTGCACAAGTTATTATTAGCCGCTAAAGGCGTGACATTTTGAGCTTTCGAGATTCCCCCTCTGCAGCTTACCAGATCTATAATGCAAGGAAGCATAGTATCAGCTGTAGACAATTATTTAAAGGACAATTTATTTGTCATGCGATACAACTCACCATTGTTCTCCATAATCATCTGCACACTTCAGACTGCAATCACTGTGAAACTACGTCCCACCGTTAAAGTGCTAGGTGTCTTCCTCGACCAGCATCTTTGCTGGGATTCTCACTGCCTCACATTTATCTCACATTCTCACTGAACTATCTCCAGCTGCCGATTGCCACTTCCGTCAGTCCCGTCACGGTCGAGGGCGGTTCGGGGGTGGCAGAGACCATAACTATGGCAGGTTTCTTCTCCGTACCCCACGGGCTGTTCCAACATATCTGTTTGGTGATAAAGGAGGCCCAGAGCGCGGCGTGGGAAACAACGGGCAAATAATTTGCGTTCTACCTGAGTTTACTCTCGGCATAAATCCTTGAAGCTCCCGGTGTCTCCTTTATGCTTTGACAGGCCAACAGTATGCCCAGGCACTTGTCGAAGTCCAGGATTGCTGTCTGCGAGTGACGTAGCGAAGATGGAAACGACGATGATATTTGATGCAAAGGCATGCCTGTTTCTATGGTGCATTTTTGGAATGCATTTGGGAAATAAACAGAATGTTGTGGTGCTCACAGCTCCTCTTCAATGACTTCCCTGGCCATCGCCAGGACACCATCCTCTGAGGCAGCGATGAGCGGCGTGTGTGGCAGATGACGCCGGCGATAAGTGTGCGGCACTTTAGAGCTGTATATTAAAGTATGTCATGTGACACTGGAGAACGGCAACTGTTCATATGTCCTGTTTTAGCTGCGATACCAAAATAAAACGTGTATTTAGACCCGAAAGAAGCTTCATATGAGAACATTGAGGGACATTTATACCAATAACCACTCTCAGTTGAGGCATGCATTGTTAATATGAAACCTGAAACTGATCTCACTTGAGTAACAGCTTCGAAAGCTTAACTCTATAGCTATTCTCAGTTCAACTGGCTTCAGCGATAACAAAAATCTGCTTATTGAGACTTTGAAGTAGTGGTTTTACACGAGTACATTTGCGGCCCACGAAGAATCAGAGTGACACTTGGAACTGGTCTCAATTGAGCATAGCTGTTTAAATTGAGACCAATTGCTATTCTCAGTCTGACTGGTTTTACTTCAGACCAAAAGATATTCTCATTCCTGAGTCTTGATAGTGGTTTCACATGAGTACATTTATAAGTCTCAACGCACTGACATTCTCTTCTGAGAATGGTGTTCTCAGCATGGCGCGAACAGAGTGATCGTTTTGTGTGGTCTGATTTGAATAAGGAAAATGAGAATGTCTACTATTCTCAGATAATATATACGCTCGTCACATTTTTATGCGTGGCACTTGGGATTGGTCTCAATTGAGCATAGCTGTTTAAATTGAGACCAATTTCTATTCTCAGTTTGACTGGTTTCACTTGAGAACAAAAGATATTCTCCTTCCTAAGTCTTGAAAGTAGTTTCACATGAGTACATTTGTAAGTCTCAACGCACTGACATTCTAGTTTGAGAATGGTGCTCGCAGCATATCGCGAAGAGAGTGCTCCTTTTGTGTGGTCTGATTTGAATAGGGAATATGAAAATGGGTGCTATTCTCAGAGAATATATGCGCTTCTCACATTTTTCTCAGTGTGCAATCACTGTGAAACTACGTCCCACCGTTAAAGTGTTAGGTGTCTTCCTCGACCAGCACTTTAGCTTGGATTCTCACTCTGTCACATTTATCTTACATTCTCACTTAACTATCTCCAGCTGCCGATTGACACTCTCCGACAGTCCCGTCATGGTTGAAGACGGTTTGGCGGTGGCAGAGACCATACCTGTGGCAGGTTTCTCCTCCGTACCCCAATCGGCTGTTCCACCATATCTGTTTGGGGATAAAGGAGGCCCAGAGCGCGGCGTGGAAAACAACGGGCAAATAATTTGCGTTCTCGGAGCTCCCGGTGTCTCCTTTATGCCTGGGCAGGTCAACGGTATGCCCAGGCATATGTTCAAGTCCAGGATTGTTGTCTGCGAGTGACGTAGCGAATATGCAAACGACTATGATATTTGGTGCAAAGGCATTCGTGTTTCTATGGTACATTTTTGGAATACATTTGGCAAATAAACAGAATGGTGTGGTGTTCACAGCTCCTTTTCAGTGACTTCACTGGCTATCGCCATAACATCATCCTCTGAAGCGGCGATGAGTGGCATGCGTGGCAGATGACGCCGGCGATGAGTGCACAGTACTCTAGAGCCCATGTACATTAAAAGTATGTCATGTGACACTGGGAAAAGACAACTGTTCATCTGTCCTGTTTCAGCTGCGATACCAAAATAAAACGTGTATTTAAACCTGAAAGAAGTTACACCTGAGATCAGCGAGGTACATTTATACCAATAACTACTCTCAGTTAAGGCATGTATTGCTGAAATGAAACCTGAAGTCAGTCTTATTTGAGTAATAGCTTCGAATGTTGAAACCAATAGCTATTCTCAAGTGAACTGGCTTCAGCGAGAACAAAAATCTGTTTGTTGAGACTTTGGGGTGGATTTACACGAGTACATTTGCGACCCACGAAGAGTCAGACTGACCCTTGGGGCTAGTCTCAATTGAGCATAGCTGTTTAAATTGAGACCAATTACTATTCTCAGTCCGACTGGTTTCACTTGAGACCAAAAGATATTCTCCTTCCTGAGTCTTTAAAGTGGTTTCACATGAGTACAGTTGTAAGTCTCAACACATTTCTATTTTCGTCTGAGAATGGTGTTCTCAACATATCACGAACAGAGTGCTCGTTTTGTGTGGTCTGATTTGAATCGGCAAAATGAGAATATCTGTTATTCTCAGATAATATATACGCTTGTCACATTTTTCTCAGTGTACTGTCCGGCCACCGAGCGTTCACTATCACAAAGGTTTCGTCGGCGCGGTGGCGCGGCGGCGAAGTGTGGCGGTCAATCTCGAACTCATATGACCCTGAACACCGAGAAGACCTAGTCATGAAATTTATACTACAGCAAGTTCACTACAGCCGTAATCTATCCTCCAAACTGTGTTCTTCTAGCTTCAGTAGCTTTCCAGTTCTTAGGGGGATGGGGCGAATCCGCCCTCCCCCTCTGGGCCGCGTTATGTGAGAGGTACTCCGGCGTGCGTGTTGAGCAAGACTTGAATGGTGATAGGGATAATTAAAAGAAAGTAATTATGGCAGTGGGTGCCTAGCTGCCATCAGTTGCTTTGATATATGGTGCTGTTCCACGGTTGTTTTGCTATCAATGAATTCACTAATGATTCTTGACTTCAGTTTATGATCGGTAGCTTATAGCGACATCAAGTCCTCTTAAAATCAAGGAGTGCCGCTCTGAAAGTAATTAAGCGGGACTTGTAGTACGTGAGGCCACAATAAGCTAATATCGCCCTGTGCAAGGCGAAAGAACTAGCGAGAAGCTGCTGAACAAGCCCGTACCAGACGACTTCATGCGTGACAACATTACTGTCACAGAGTCAACCAGACTGCGATCCTTCATCAAAACGCCATTCTGGTTAGTCTTCCACGGCAACATTACTGTCACAGAGTCAACCAGACTGCGATCCTTCATCAACACGCCATTCTGGCTAGCCTTCCACGACCTGAATGGTTGCGACTGGCAATGGTTGAAGATGCCCGTGGAAGAGTGGAAAAGCAGTGAAGAGTTCAGCAGGTTCATCGAAATCGTCACCCATATTCGTCACCACCGACGCCGCCGATAGCGGGGTCAAGCTTATTCGAAATTTCGTATCCACCGTTACCACATATGATATATAGCTGCCAAGCCAGCTCCAGCAAGTGGAAATGAACCGGCAGACTGTCAGACTTGAAGAAGCCGTCGCTGGCAATGATGTGGTGCGCGTCGCAAACAAGCGCTATCGCTGTCTCATTGTTTTGTTCACCTACCTCCCTGGTCGGTTTTCGTTCCCACCGTTGAGCATAGTACTTGGGAGGTTCGCCTTATTTGGTCGTGTGATGGCTAGGTCCAAACTACCTGTGTGACGCGGATGGTCGACACTTTACCAGGAAGATCTTGTCATCACACAAAAGGCAGGTACGCGTGAGAATTCCAGTGTCGAGAACACACTGGGAACGCGGGAAATAGCCCGTCCGCAGCCAGTACCAATGTACTTTAAGATACAAATTAAAGTTGACCAAGTGGATGCGGGACTCCTTAATATTTATCAGTTGCAACAACTTTGGTATCAAGTTGTTCCTCGGAAAAAAATATACGTGGTATTGAAACAAATAATGTGGAAAAGGTGGAAGTAAATCACTTCCAAAAATTGTTCACAAATGAGTGAGAATTAGAGATAATGGGTAGCTATAGAAACACTACAGGCAATGCTACCACTACTGATGAGTACTTCACCACATTCAACTCCACTACGCTTTCAACGTTTTTCTTCGCTCGTCCAGTACCCCAAATGATGCCTTCTACTGGCCATAAGAGATATCCTGATTTATAATAAACGCGCGGTTGAGAAGATAAAATTTGATTGGCTCAGGTAGTCCAGCTCCCGTATCCAACCATTGACGTACGCCTCAGACCATTGCAAATGTCCTGCTGTCCATTAACAAATATAATTCGAATGCAGCGCTAAACCGTGAAGAATAAAATTCAGTTAACCGTGGCGACAGTCCTGGGAAACGATCTCCCAGGTAGTCCAGAACTATTTACATATATACAATCAATTGAACTAACATAGCACATTTAGGCCGTCTGGGCTTTACCTCCGACATTTTTGTACAGTGTGTGGGGTTTCCCCAGCTCACAGGAGTATATCTCCTACCTGTGATTTTACAGTGTCCAGCATCATGATGTATGTGAATAAACGTGATGTGAAAGAAAGGTGGTTTGCATTCTGAAACTCAAAGCGACTCACTCGCCGGTTCTGTGACGGGTGGGAACCCGACGGTTAGAGGTGGCGCTGCGATTCGACTGAATAGCGGAGTCATCGATGACTGACTGGGGGCCCGCCTCCTCACTCGGTAAGTTGGTCGCTCCTGAGCACCGGGAACTGTTACATGTATTGCGCCGGACCGACAGGAGCCGGTTTATCTTAAATATACCTCAGACAGACATGCTATAAGGATAAATTACTCCCTTTGCTTGAGCCCTTAGCGTACGTTATTTGCCCAGAAAACAGTTTTCCGGTTAGGGTAGCTTTCCCGAATAGGACTGCTGGCACTTAGCCACAGTACAAGTTAACAAAACTTGTACGCAGAATGTTGGTGTTCTTTTCGTTCTTCACTTTTAGATCCGCTCTGATGAAGTTCATTAGCGTGATGGTGACTCACGAGTGTTGAAAAAGTATATCCACAATGGAATTCAATTGATATTAAGTTGAAACTTGCCGTCATTTGAACGTTCCAGATTTGCATGCAGATTATTGCAAAACAATACTAGCGATTGTGTAAAATGCTTACTCTGACATTCCGACATACGACAGAGAAATGGGGAGGGTGTTGCCAGGAGTGTTGTTCCTATGATTAGTTTATCTTGCAATTGATACCTCGAATAAACATTCACTGCATTATTACGGAGCGCAGTGTTAGCAGGTAAACAATGTCGAAGCACACGTCCTCGTACCGGAAGCACGTGAAGATGAGGACTGGCTTAAACCTGCATAACTCTTAAGACAGACCATTTTCATTTCATCCCACAAAATCTCACAATCCCTTCATATTACATGCGTCACGAGGTGATCTCGCCACGCTTCTCACCTGCATATGAGGAAATGTCACGCCACAACTCAGTTAAAATATTAACCTGAGTGGAAGGCGAAAGGCAATAAACAACTTATGCGAGACAGCGTATGCACACTGCACAATGAATACGAGTTGCACTGAGTTATTCACAACAAGGAACAAAGCTACAATGAGGTGTTTTTAACACAAGGAAACCAAGCAATTGTAGCCGATGTGCATCTTTGTAAACCCCACAAAACATCAATTCCTCATAGCAGGTGACTTTGTTCTCGTTTCTATTGCTTGTGACGCTGACAAGCTCACATAGCATCATGCATGATACCACTGACACTGCCTCATTTACATCGCGTTAATGTGATCATTAGTGTGCAATGGTGCCACACCCTGGCCAATTCTAGAATGACCCTGAAGTAACGGGTGCACGGTGCCCGCAGTACAACGGCAACGGCATTTGGAGGTTTTTGCGGTTGCATTAAATATGCAATTTAATGCTTCTTGAGGCTACAGCACAATTGGTGAACTAACCATTGTGTAGAAGTAGGCAATAGACATCGCCACCCGGCTTGGTGCGTCATTCGGATACAATTATTCGCTCAGTAGCGCTCTGAGCCGAGTCTCCACTCGGCTCAGAGTCGATCCCACCTCCCCACCTCGATCTTCACACAGATTCTCGTTGATTTTCAACTCTCGGTTGACGATGAAATCTGTCCAACATTCCCGGATGTTTTAACAATTACAATGGCCACCCAATTGTTGCTGGTTATTTCTCCGACAACAGTTGTCGTTTCATTGGCATGTGGGCTTGTTTGCATCTGCCATTTACCTAAATACGAGGACGCTGTACTACTTTAGACGTCAAACTCACCCGTAATACTCACACAGTCGCCGCGAATTGAGGCGTGCTGAAACACGGCTTTAATTTAGTCCTTGAGGCGGCTGTCATGCACGCTGCTGGTGACCGTAAAAGCGTAACGCTCTGGAGCGAAACCGGCGCCGGCGGCAGCTGACCCGCGACACATTCACGGAGACAAGGCTATCGCCCCGTCGCGCCCCACCCCACACCGCTCCACACCGCACCGTTCGGCCGAAGTTTCACTGCAACTGAACAGGTGGTCGGGTGGTTTTGGCTGCGCTGACTGGCATGCTAATGCCGTACCAGATAGATGACAAATTGTGACGTACCACTGGACCGAGCACGTTCCGACTAGTGAAGCTTCACAGCATGGAGTGCGTAACAATCAGCGCATTGCAGCCGGACCGTGAACATACCGATCAGTGACGCGTCCCTGGATCGGGCATTACAGCCGGACCGTGAACATACCGATCAGTGAAGTGTCCCTGGATCGGGCATTACAGCCGGACCGTGAACATACCGATCAGTGAAGTGTCCCTGGACCGGGCATTACAGCCGGACCGTGAACATACCGATCAGTGAAGTGTCCCTGGACCGGGCATTACAGCCGGACCGTGAACATACCGATCAGTGAAGTGTCTCTGGACCGGGCACGTAGCTATCACGTAGCATATATATATATATATATATATATATATATATATATATATATATATATATATATATATATATATATATATATGTATATATATATGTGCCTGTGCGACCACGCACACATACACGCAAACAAAAGTCAGAGATATGTGCTGCAAGCACTGCCAAACTACTTAGGTTTCATTTCAGTATAGTCTCATGCGTATGAACCATCGATCCTGAAAACAATATAAATTTTGCTACAGGACAATGACCTCCGATGACCTTGATCGTGACTAGGATTCATAGCTTTGGTTTCATTGGATAATGTAGGTTGTGCAATGCAACTTTGATAATATTTGTGCCACGGAAACTCGAAATCAGCCATAAAACATAATTGTATAAGTAGGTTTAGCCAACTTTGCGCACTTTATCTTGACCCGACCTCAGGCCACTTTACGGAGGTCAAGCAAATTGGAAAAAGAGCCTCTGATGTTTCTACATGCATATCAAGGCAAAAAAAATGCAGTTCCAAAAGTACACATATTACAAAATAGGAACATTGGCCAACGATGATCCAAAATTACCGTGACTAATCGACAAAAACCCAAGCTTTACATTGTGTAGGCACTGCCAAATTGTACTCGCATGGCATGTTTCATTTCAAAATATCTTAATTTGTATGAGTTATCGATCCTGAAAAGTTTTTGGAGTTGATCCTCTTTGAACGGAGCTAGGTCAATAACCTTACATGACCTGAGGTTGACATTTTCACGTCCGACGCAGAAAAGGTCAAGGAAAAGGCGCCATAATTGCTCGGCGCTGCGCGCCGTCGTTTTTCACCGTTGCGGAAAAATTTCACGAATGGGGGAGGGGGCGTAAAATGATTCCCTCCCGTAATGGGGCGGGCTATGTTAGCAACCGATAGCAGTGAAAGAGATGTGAGCATAAACATATAGCTGGCATATAACGCATACCATATTGCTCGTTTTTATAAGGAGCAAATTATTACCGAATAGCGCTACAGTCGCAATAAAACATATTTAATTATTAGGTCAGAACGGGTCAATGCATCGTGCATAGTGGGATGATATAGGGCCCATGAGGTGTATTACTCCAATTGTGGAGCGTCTTGTTCTATCTTAAAGACCATTGATCTGCATGTAAAAAGGACCAAATATGTCCTACCTATGCCTATAAGAAGCATTTCAAGAAGGTTGTCACGATCGAAAGCGGTACGTCGCCAAAACTTTAGTAGGCTACCTGGTCGACTACCTGGTCACTTCACACTAATTATAGCATGGGTCCCTGCCATTGCCAAGATTATCTTAAGTCTTTGACCATAGGTGATCACGAGTTATATTTTGGGACATTTCTGTGAATGCTAGGTTCAGGTGCTGAGTTTCAGGTTCAGAAATTCAGGTGCTGAATTTCAGACCTGCCACGAAATCATCCACTAAAAAAAAACGGAGGTTAGTCAGATTTTTCCATCGTATAAATCTGGAACTTATATAGTCCTCTATACCCGTCTATAACCGTCTATAGTTATCTACTCCTTGTTCAGCCGGCGGAGGAGGGGAGGAGGATTTTGCCTAACCCCACCAACTGCTGTTCTAGACCATCTAGAGAAACACAGTTTTCGTCAGCAGGCTGCTCCGTCTTTTAACTGTGCAAGGGCTTAGACAACGTTTGTTTACCTCTTACGGCTTACCCTCCAGGTCAAGTTAAAGGGGTAAAGTCCGATTGGTTTATGCCCCTCGGTTTTCGACTCCTGGCTACTAACAATATATATTTCGCAATATATTGCTGTAAAGTAATATATATTGCGCAGCACGCAATATATTGCCGTTAGAAACAATGCACTGCAGCAACGCTGCAATCGAACATACATATTATTACTTTGAATGCTGCTCCGCCTTCGAATGGGGCAATGCTGTTTCATTCACACAGGGAGTGGCGGATGACCCGATTATATATGTTGCTGCCCAATATCAAATTAAAACGTCTTACACTAGAATAAGTTGAATAGCATCCGCTTAAAGAACATTCTTATGTGCACAGAAATAGGAATATCTTGCTAGCCATGCAGTCCAAAATATGTACCGGAACATAATGATCTACAGTATACAATATATCAAATACCCCTAGCGAATTTGGTTTCTTAATCAAATAGGTAAATAAAATAATAATACGAATATGACGAACAAATTCATTAATTTGTGAATCAATCTGAATTAATCAAACAAGTGCAAAACTCGGAAATCATATCATTGTAGGCAGGGATGTAGCCAGGAGTTGTCCAATGAGGGGGCGGATTTTGCGAAGAGGCCCAGGAATATCCCACACAATTCAAAGTCGTCGGATTTCAGCCACTTTATTTCGAAAAAAAGATCGTTGAAAGAAATTTGTTTCCTTTAAAAAAAATTGTTTTTTAAAACTTATTTTAATTGTTGTAATCCTCATCGTGGGCCCGGATCTTTGGATCCGCTCCCCCTCACATTTTACGTAAACATGACACTGGTACGAACCAGAAATTTCGACGGCTTAAGCACACATCTTTTGATAGAGAATGTCAAAACTTCATCGGAAAGGCATCAATTCAGTAATCGGCAAGGGGTAAGTAATTGTCTGTAAGGACCCTTCAACTCTTGTTGTAGCCCGCACACATTCACACGGGTCCGTACATGTTCTTAAGGGTAGGCAGGCGCTCATAAGGACCCGCAGACATTCGTAAGGGCGCGTATGCGTCTAAGCGCTCATAGACTTTCGTAAGAGCCCTAGAAGCTTACGTGTCAGTGCTGTTGGCCCTTATATCTTCGCCATGCTGACCTTCTTGAACGATTGTGTGTAGTGCTGATAGTGCGGCACTTCGAGCCGCGCCAAGGATCCGTGGAAGCCCAAGGTAACAGGGCTGGGGGGGGGCCTACTTCCCTCTCCGTCTCCCTTGGCTATTTCCCTGATTATAGAAAAAGGAAGTGATTGATAGACATCATACACCTCTCTCTTTTCTGTGCTATCGAAGTCCCAAATCCACAATTCCTTTTCGACAGGAGCCAAGGGGTAGCCCGCTCACTCAACAGTCAATGCCAATGTCCGACTGAGGCATGCACAGCAGGGACAGCATAGACCTGTCTCTCTCCTTCATGACTGCAAGGCAAGTTGCTTAGTGACGACCGCAAATGCGACTTCTTGCCCTTAAACACGGGCAATAGTCATCATCCTGGTGGTCTCCGGCGGAAAGTGAAGAGGCGCAGTATACCCTAATAATAGCTGGGAAGCGGCACTGTTAATGCTCCTAATGTCCAGTTATGTCAAGCCCTCCCCTGGAACATATTAGGCAACATACCGTACCATACAAAGGCATGCATGAAAGTGCAGGGCAACTGAATGGACCTGGTACACCCACCACGAATGCATCATTGAACATCAGTATATTTGCTATGACAGAGCCATCTTCTCGACAATTTCTGCGTCCAGTTTGCAGCGGAAGGCTTTGCTTGTTTGAAAACTGCATTCCTGTGACAATGTCCACGATGAGAAGTCCACTTACCTCGGCTGCAACACTGCTCAACCTCTGATCCGTTGCAGACAACAGACAGCCAAAAGTGATTGGTCAGCTCAGCACTCTGGTAGTCGGCGCGGACCACTTCGAGCCGCTAACAGGTCAGCTCACCACTCTGGTAGTCGGCGCGGACCACTTCGAGCCGCTAACAGGTCAGCTCACCACTCTGGTAGTCGGCGCGGACCACTTCGAGCCGCTAACAGGTCAGCTCAGCACTCTGGTAGTCGGCGCGGACCACTTCGAGCCGCTAACAGGTCAGCTCAGCACTCTGGTAGTCGGCGCGGACCACTTCGAGCCGCTAACAGGTCAGCTCACCACTCTGGTAGTCGGCGCGGACCACTTCGAGCCGCTAACAGGTCAGCTCAGCACTCTGGTAGTCGGCGCGGACCACTTCGAGCCGCTAACAGGTCAGCTCACCACTCTGGTAGTCGGCGCGGACCACTTTGAGCCGCTAACAGGTCAGCTCACCACTCTGGTAGTCGGCGCGGACCACTTCGAGCCGCTAACAGGTCAGCTCACCACTCTGGTAGTCGGCGCGTCCACTTCGAGCCGCTAACAGGTCAGCTCACGCCTCACGATAGGTCAGCCAATGCTCTAACTTCCGTCTCGCCATATAGGAGCAGTTGACAGGTCAGCCATTACTCTGACAGTGAGCCCCGCTATATAGGAGCAGTTTACAGGGCAGCCAGTACCCTGACAGCCCCGCTAAACTGGCGCAGTTAACATGTCAGCCACCACCCTGACAGTGAGCCCCACTATATAGGAGCAGTTGATAGGTCAGCCGATATCCTGACAGCCCGCTATGGAGGAGCAGTTGATAGGTCAGCCACTACCCTGACAGTGAGGTCTGATCCTTTGAAACAGCTGAAAGTCTTGGACGTGTAGCAAAACACCCGAACGTCGGCAAATATAAATATTTTCACAATAGCCGTTTGCTCTCGGTGTAAATTTGTCACCCAAGTTATATGTTCTCGTTGTATGTTTGCCACCCCAATCGTCTGTTGCTGGTGTAAATGTATCACCCCAGTTATATGTTCTCGTTGTATGTTTGTCACCCCAATCGTCTGTTGTTGGTGTAAATTTGTCACCCGTGCCGTCTGTTCTCGGTGTAAATTGATCACCCGTACCGGCTGATCACGGTGTAAATTGGCATATTCGCTATGAAGATTGAACTACATAACGTTAATATGCATGTAGGCATATCATTGGTTTAATAGCCTTAATCGTGCCTCAAGCACAACATTTCGAATATTTTCGTACAAATTGATTTTGAGCTGACCCACGGTCGCTAATCGTTCCGAAGAAAAATTTTGACACCATCCAGCGCCAATCGGAAGGACGTTTTATTCGCAATACACTTCCCTTGTGTTCCGTTCCTAGCCTGCACCGTTTTAAATTTATTGTGGCAAATGGTCAGGGAAAAACAGCAAAATCACGTGAAAGTAAAAACGGTCAACTCTGATCAACGAGTACGTTTCAGAACGGGCTTCGACATCCTAGGGATTGTAGCATGAAAACAAAACAATCCTATGTTTCCTTGATGTTTGTTTTCATTCCATTCTAACTCGCATGTACACAGTGCTGTCGTGTTATGATGTCGCACTTTATTGCGGAATTAAACCGAGGGAAATCGTGTAAATTATGGCTCCCCATCTCTATCACTGCACGTGCTACTGGAGAACATGTCAACTCTGAGAGGGCATGGGCATTCACATCACCTAGAAGGCCCATCGCTCTGTCGTCAGCGGCATAGTTTATGGACGGCGAGCGCCACTGTGTGACATTCATACAACTGAATATATCTGAAGTTCACGTTAAGTTTGTTTCCTGACTCAAAGCCAGAAAATGACCGAGAAGCAAGCACTGCCACTAGCGGAACCATGATGAAAGCCAACTGGCCGATGATTGGACCGAAGGGCCTGAGCAGGCTTCACACGTCAGCAGGCCGTGGCCTCCCTCCATTAAAGTGATCCTGACCAATCAGCTAGTTGTCTGAGTAATTATACTACAGGGAAGGAACGTCAGCATTGGCCGTCAGCACTCAAGGCATTCGGCTGACCTTACCCCACCTGAACGTAACAATGGCATAGTTGAGTTCTGAATGGCCTTATCTTGTGCTGCCTAGGTTCTTTTTCCCTTCTTTTGACCTCGTAGCAACACGGGGTAGGGTGTACCCGTGCTCCCTTGATTGACCTTACATTGACACCAATTATTAGTTTTACCTGACCTTGCTTGACCTTAAAGCGACGCCAGCGACGAGAAGCATCCGGCTGACGGTGGCTACAGCTCCGCCTCGGATCACCACTTCACGCCAGGTTGGCAGCAGCTCGACCCGCTTCGCCACCAAGACTATCTATGGCTTCCTGGACTTCATCACCACGGTGGGCAGCACAGTCATGGTGTTCACGCCCGACTCGAAGACGCAAGGTGAGCGGCAGCAGTGCCTCACGCCACCGCACATCACCGTCTTAGGCATGGCGCATTGGAGCGATTGGCGCAGCGGGGCCTCATGCCACCGCACATCATTGTCTCAGGCATGGCGCATTGGGGCGCATTGGCGCAGCGGGGCCTCATGCTACCGCACATCATTGTCTCAGGCATGGCGCATTGGGGCACATTGGCGCAGCGGGGCCTCATGCCACCGCACAGCATTGTCTCAGGCATGGCGCATTGGAGCGATTGGCGCAGCGGGGCCTCATGCTACCGCACATCATTGTCTCAGGCATGGCGCATTGGGGCGCATTGGCGCAGCGGGGCCTCATGCCACCGCACAGCATTGTCTCAGGCATGGCGCATTGGGGCGCATTGGCGCAGCGGGGCCTCATGCCACCGCACATCATTGTCTCAGGCATGGCGCATTGGAGCGCATTGGCGCAGCGGGGCCTCATGCCACCGCACAGCATTGTCTCAGGCATGGCGCATTGGGGCGCATTGGCGCAGCGGGGCCTCATGCCACCGCACATCATTGTCTCAGGCATGGCGCATTGGAGCGCATTGGCGCAGCGGGGCCTCATGCCACCGCACAGCATTGTCCCAGGCATGGCGCATTGCGTGCTCCGCCATACTGCGCCGTTTCCCGTGTGTAGTGTTTTGACCCGCTTGAGGGTGCTATCGATAACCTCTCACTTACGTGAAGGTGAACCATCGGGCCTATTGGAGCTTTCTAGAGAAACTATATGTTCATATTACCAGTTCATCACCAAATGACACCCCACTTTCCATTCCCTTGAAAATCAAACTTCCTCGTAAATACTTCCCTTCAGTAACTACAACTTTCTCAAAGAAGACACCTTTCCTAGGGTTTCTAAACCACAATACAAAATATATACGCAAGAGATGATTGTGTAACGTCAGCCGTAATCATGCTAGGGTGTAAGAATATGATTTAATATTAAGACCTTAATACAATGGTTTTACCATGATTTGAAGATACTATATGTGAAAAATATGCATACGGTATGTTTATTACGCGGTGGCAGTGCCACGCATTGTATTACAGCGGTTAATTTGAGCAGCCGATAGCAAGTGAAACAGCTGGCTATAAACGGAAGCAAATAATTAATAGAATATCCGATTGGGGCTAGATTTGGCAGAGCTTGAATCAACTTGGGGCAAGGTGAAAGTTTTCTTCTTTTTTTCAGAATGTAGATTTCCTTACCATTTTGGAATTTTTTTTCTTCACACAGAGCGATGGAAAAAACATGGTCCCCGCTGAATCGGAGAAACGCTTTGCATTTCGAATCACCCTACCCTGCCCTATATACAAATATTTCAGGCCGAGGTGATACAGCGTGTTAAATCCTGAAACTTTAACATTCGCTGTTTCCTGGACGGATGAGCCTTTCAGTGCAAAAAACAAGCAAAAAAAAGAAAGAAGTATATCAGAAACATTTGCCTTCATGAGGAACACTTCAACTTGCATTGCGAGTGCCACTTCTTCGTGACCTGTCACGGCTAAGGATCATGCGACGATATTGGCGACAGATCGCAGCGACTAACCGCACGCGCCAGTCTGCAGTGGCCTGAATCGAACCAAATCTTAACGCCACAAGCCATGTTTGAGTTCTGCTCGACGTCCATACCGAGTGAGCATACACAGGTGTTGATTACTTGTAATGACTACATGTGCTATTCTGCTAAGAGGCCGAGGATGCACGTAGAAGATGCGTAATCATGAGACTGGGTGAGATTACAATTTACCATTGGTGTGCTCATAAATCATGAGAGATGTTCCAGTCAGACACTTGTCTGAAACCGTTCTTCCACTTTGAGTATCTACTGCACTCGATGATATATAGAACGCATAGTGATATAGCATCTGGGGCACTGTACGACATGTGAGACCGGTAAATTTTGACAATGACAATTTGACACCCCATTGTTTTACATGTGAACACAAATGAGCTCGTATGGTTGTCGTGAGCTCCAAATCGAGCTGTCCATCAGAGCAATGGCTTAGGACCCTCAGGCATTTTGTCATCTCTGTGAGGTCACCCTGCAAGGGTGTCTTCGAATGCTCATACCTCCATTGCAATCCATTGCAAGTACACAAATCTGCACAATTCTGAACTTGGAAGTGTCACATAATTATCTCGGTTCCATTACATCTTTCATTTCGTTCCATTTTGACCAAATTATCTCGTGACCTGAGGTCACGTGATCCGGTGTGACCCCTGGTATCGAAAATGTCTAGTTTGAGCGGTGAAATTCTCACAAATTCTTTTTTATCTAGGGTATTTTGGGTTGCTAAGGGGTTTGGCTGTGGCTCTAGGTGTCAAATTGGGTTGAAGCGTAAATCGTATCAAAGGCTATATACGTGTATTATTCAAGATGAACTATTCATTATATGCATTTTACCTATTATTACACACTCCACTCCGCCCCTGGATGATGGATCAAGTATCCCATCAGGAAGGAACTAGATGATTCATCACCTCTAAATATTGTTAGCTATGAAAGAATTACATATGGGTAGAACATCACAGTATGTGGGAAAGAGCAAAAAAAAAACACAAACAGACGGGAGCATTTAGACATCAATCGTCGTCCAGTACGCCCCACATGTGTGAGCGTGGAAGGCAAACGAATTGTATCCTTGGCAAACACGGGTGTATTTCACCACCATTTATTTCACTTTCAAGTACCGTAATTTAAGCTGCTTCATAGTGCAGTAAGCGAATGGTGCTTTTCAACTCCGAAGGTTGAATGGCGAGGGAAAATGTAGGCAAAAGAGATGACGTGTCGATATTAACCGGGTTGGTGGCCGAGTTGCTTTTAGTCGATATCTTGCGTGTTCTATATTTGCGCATTATATATTTTGTGATTCGATATTTTACGTGTTCGATATTTTGTGCACGCTATTATTCGCGTTCGATATTGTCCGTGTTTGATATTTAGCACGTTTAACATTTTGCGATTCGATACGTGGCGTTTGTGATATTTTGCACGGCCAATCTTTCGTACATTCAATATTTTGCCTTCGATATTTATCGCTTAGACATTTTGCGTTTCGATAGTTTGTCCAGAAGCTATCCAGAGTATCAAATGGCACAAAATTGGAAAAAAATCGCATAAAAGCCACTTAAAACCTACCGATCAAACGCAAAGAAAAAGACAACAACTTGGTATCAAACCAATAAACAGCGCATCGATGTACCACTAACACCGTGTTGTCCTGACACCCCATGACAAATTGTAATCCTCCGCTACTGCTCCCTACATATAGCCAAAACGTGGTAAATTCAACGGCGGCAGTCAATGCGTGTGATTCGACGTATAGTACGGCTTGTGTGAGACCCTTGAATATTTTGGGAACAGCAGAATAACCGTACTGGAAAACCTCACGGCGGTGGTGCTACGGTGGTGTCTCAGTGTAAAACGGGCCGGCCGCAGTAGATAATCGCACGGTGGTAGTGCTACGGTGGTGTCTCAGTGTGAAGCGGGCCGGCCGCAGTAGATAATCGCACGGTGGTAGTGCTACGGTGGAGTCTCAGTGTGAAGCGGGCCGGCCGCAGTAGATAATCGCACGGTGGTAGTGCTACGGTGGAGTCTCAGTGTGAAGCGGGCCGGCCGCAGTAGATAATCGCACGGTGGTAGTGCTACGGTGGTGTCTCAGTGTGAAGCGGGCCGGCCGCAGTAGATAATCGCACGGTGGTAGTGCTACGGTGGTGTCTCAGTGTGAAGCGGGCCGGCCGCATTAGATAATCGCACGGTGGTAGTGCTACGGTGGTGTCTCAGTGTGAAGCGGGCCGGCCGCATTAGATAATCGCACGGTGGTAGTGCTACGGTGGTGTCTCAGTGTGAAGCGGGCCGGCCGCAGTAGATAATCGCACGGTGGTAGTGCTACGGTGGTGTCTCAGTGTGAAGCGGGCCGGCCGCAGTAGATAATCGCACGGTGGTAGTGCTACGGTGGTGTCTCAGTGTGAAGCGGGCCGGCCGCAGTAGATAATCGCACGGTGGTAGTGCTACGGTGGAGTCTCAGTGTGAAGCGGGCCGGCCGCAGTATAATGACCGTAATATAAAATTGCACGGTGGTAGCGCTACGGTGGAGTCTCAGTGTGAAGCGGTCCGGCCGCAGTAGATAATCGCACGGTGGTAGTGCTACGGTGGAGTCTCAGTGTGAAGCGGTCCGGCCGCAGTAGATAATCGCACGGTGGTAGTGCTACGGTGGAGTCTCAGTGTGAAGCGGTCCGGCCGCAGTAGATAATCGCACGGTGGTAGTGCTACGGTGGAGTCTCAGTGTGAAGCGGGCTGGCCGGGGCGGTGTAATCACGTCTCGCGACGGCACGGCTCTACCGACACTGGGCGTTGACATGTGATGTTAGCCGAACATTCCTCCCAATTGTTCCATCTTTTATGGAATCCAGACATTCTGTTGAGTTTGCTATGGGAATTCCTCGCAAGAAAAACATATAAACTCGTCGTACAGTCTTCTCGATGAATAGCAAAAATGACTCATATTTCTGAGGTGCTTTCGAGCGTTGAATTTTAATTCCATATCTTGACCCTCCAGACAAATTCATTTAACTTCATTCTTCGGTTACGCTCCAATATTTGTTTAAATCTCTGTACACCCCTGGCTGATACCACTTACAGTACACTCCCGGTACACTTTCTCAGTACCCCCTGGCTGATACCACTTACGGTACACTCCTGGTACACTTTCTCGGTACACCCCTGGCTGATACCACTTACGACACGTGATGCCATGCGTCACGTGGGTCACTAAATATCGTAAGTGGTATCACCCATGGCTGATACCACTTACGGTACACCCCTGGTTGATACCACTTACGGTATGCTCCTGGTACACTTTCTCGGTACACCCCTGGCTGATACCACTTACGGTACACTCCTGGTACACTTTCTCGGTACACCCCTGGCTGATACCACTTAAGGTACACTCCTGGTACACTTTCTCGGTACACCCATGGCTGATACCACTCATGACACGTGATGCCATGCGTCACGTGGGTCACTAAATATCTGAAAGGATGTTCATGGGATACTTTCAATTCTAAAAATGACTTACTACCAAAGGATAATCTAAAAATTAAATGTGCATCTTGGCCATGTCATGCCTTTTCAACCCGGGATTACGATTACGATGCGACTGTACTATGCCTAATATTCAGCTTTATTTGTTCTGAAACCGCAAGTTATTTTCCATCATCTATTCTTCAGCATCAAATGTGTATGTTATGGAGTGTGGCATTAAACGTTCCCGCGTATGTTATGGAGTGTTGTATTGGATGTTCCTGAAGGCACCGTTTCATCCGCATTACTCACGTTGGCAGAACCCCGTTGTTATTGCAGAAGCATCGTGATCTGACAGACACATAACCTGATGTACGCTTTGAACCTCAGCGAGGGTGTAATTTGTGGGTACTCTTTCTCCTGTCACATCCCAAGGCAGTTCAGTGTGAACCGCGTAGACACAAAGTTGTATCTTAGGAAATATATAGTAATTAGTCTGAGTACTTCATCAAGATGAAACCAGGAGACTCACGACACGAGAAAGCACCAGACACGAACAGTGCCTCTGACCACGCACCAATGCCACCGATTAACCATGCACTTATTAACCTCCCAAAGCTCTAGCAACGACTTGGTGTACCCGCAAACAGCACATTTGATATCTGCAATTTACATAGTTACAATATTTTCAGATCCGAAGCGGAAATCGACGCCACCTTCCCGGACGACTACCACGACCAGCATACAGAGACTGGCACCATCTGCAGTGTCATCAGCACTTCGGGTGCAGCTGACCTCGGTGGAGCCACCTCTGATCGAGGCAGCCGGTCACCTGTCCCCAAGCACATCCCGTCCGGTCACAGTCGGGGCGCTCTTCTCGACAGCCACCGCGCTCAGTCTGGAGAGCTCATTCGACAGCGTCACTCCTCCCAACAGCCTCTGGTCGAGGCTGCGGCAGCGGCATCCCACACCGACGCCGACGCCGACGCCGACGCCGACGCCGACGCCAGTCGTCGCGCCATCCAGACGCCACCCGACGCTGGTGCCGATTCTGGTGGAGGGCACCGGCACACCGTCGGTGCGCGTGCCGCCCGAGACCAAGGTGACGCTCAGCCACAACGTCGGCTACCGAGTACGCCAGCCACCAGCGACTCACCTCACCAGCAGCACCAGCGCCGCCTTCCCCATCGGGTTCCTGTCGAGGCGGCCGGCCAGCATTGTGTCCAGGCCGTCGGCGGGTCCCCCGCGCGGCAGACTCGTGCTCTCCACAGTGAACGTGCGGCCCACGGGTCTGGTGACCATCTTCGGTGGCACAGACGTAACCGACGGCTACACCACTGTGCACACCACCAGCGTCATCGGCACCTACATTGGCGGCAGGTACGCGCAGATCCTGCAGTCGAGCAGTACCATCTTCTCGTGGCGCAGCCGGCCCACGGCGACGGTGCGCGGCGGTGCCAGCGCGCTGCCCCGCAGGCCGACGCCGGTGCGCGAGCCGGAGGTGCTGCCCCTTGAGCGGCTCTTCAGCTCACTGGACAGCGTGCAGGAGGCGGCGCCGGTCGAGTCGCGGCCGTCGCGAGACGTGATCACACCGCCTCGGCCGGCCCGCTTCACACTGAGCCACCATCGTGGCACCGCCACCGCGCTGTCATCAAGCAGACGAACCACCACGTGGTCATCCAACAGGCGCACCACCACGAGGTCCGGTACCAGGCGGACCACAGCTCGGCCGGCCACCAGGCGCAACAGCACCTCTCGACTGAAGACCATCACACTACCACCCCGCAGGTCCTACTCCGGCGGGCGGAAAACCAGCGTAAGTCCACCACTGCCGTAATGTCATCGGGCATCAGTGTGGGCACACTGCATGCATGGCAAGAGTTAGCCGGAGCTTACTTTTCCTGACCCTGCGTAGCATAGGTACATGCATATATATATATATATATATATAAAGGGTCCCTGGACCGACGAAAGGATCCCCGGATCGTTGGAAGGGCCCCCGGACTGACGGAGAGGGCCCAAGCTTAAGAAAGGGCCCCTGACTATAACGGAAAGGGCCAAAGCGTCTGAAAATTGGCCTGCGGCTTGCCGGAATAGGCCCTGGGTCATCAAAGGGGACCCTGAGACGATGGAGGGATGGGCCATAATTGCCGGAGAGGACGTCGGGCCATCAGAAAGGATCATTTGGCCGACGGAGGGTCCCTGGCCTGATGTAAGGGCTCCAAGCTGTTACAAGAGGGCTTCCGTCCTGACAGAGGGGGCTCTGGATCGCTAGGAGAACGGCCTGCACCGACGGAGAGGACCTCCTGCCGCAGGACCCCGAGCCGTCGTAGAGTGCCCAGAGCCGGTATGAAGGGCCCCTGGGCCGACGGAGGGGACCGAAGCCGTACAGGAGGCCCTTGCGTAATAGAGCTTTTCAAAGAGGGAACTCCGGCATGAGCCGTGAGAGAGGATCCCTGAGCTGACGGAGGGGGTCCGGGATGGACGCGCAAGGCCACTGGGTCGGCTTTGCTCACGCTGATGGAGATGGGCTCAGAGCTGACAGCGGACCATAGGCCGATAAAGGTGCTCCTGGGCGACGGATACGATCCAGGCCGAAGCTGAGGGCCAGAGAGTGCTGGAATGTTTTTTTTGCGTGAAAGGGCCCCTGAGGGATGAACAGGACCCATAAGAGCTGAAGAGGACTAGTGAGGGCCCAACTCAGAACTGGAATGCCATCGAGACGAGCGCTAGACAGGTCTATTAAGGACTGTGATGGACCCTTAAAAGTACGAGAGGGCCCTGAAAGAAGAAGAGGCTTGGGAGGAACACAGAGATGAACAGAGCTACATAAGTCACATAAGAGCTAAGGAGAGTTCCGAAAGTTGGCGATGTCTGCTAGAAATTGTGTATAAAAATAGGTTTGTCGAGGACTGAGAATGGCTCATGTAAGATGGAGAGGGCTCCTGACGGGTGCACAGGTGCCCCGGGAGCCAGAGAGGACTGTACTGTGATGTTCCCGAGCTGAGAACTGGCGATGGATGCGAGCAATTCTGAGGGCCAGCCTCAGAGATAAGATATCCTTCACAGCAATCAATGCTCTAGAGGACTGGGAAGGATAGCCACCGCCACCTCAGCGACGACGGCGGCCACTCCTGTGACCACGGCCGCCCCAAGGGCTCTAGCCGTCCTAGCGGTGACAACTGCCCAAACGGTCACAGCTGTCCTAGTGGCATGACCACAGCTACTCCAGCAGTTACCATCGCTCCAGCGATGGTGAAAAAGACAGCACAGGGATATATGTGATGACGGCCTCTCCAGAGATGCCAGTTGTTTCGCCTTGGACCTGGGTGACGTGACACTGGTTAAACAAAAAGAAAGAAATACAATAATTTACAAGAAGCTGTGTGCTGGCATAACTGGTCAGGCATGTTACTTGTCCTTCCCAGTCCTCAAATTTTGAATGTATTTCCTCCCTATTATTCACGCCTCATTTTGAGGGAGTACGAAGGTGTTGAAAATGCGCAATAGTGTGAGCCGCTCCCCTATGAATACCCTCCCTATTAAACTATGCATGAACGTGGCGGATGACAGAAAGAAGCAATTATGTCCATGGAGATGAGCAATCGTGTTTTTACTTAAGCTCATAATATCTATGTCTTCCTTGGAGATGTGTTAATGCCACTTTATTTTCCATATTAGGCATTTTTGTGTTGCTTGTTGTCGGCAGGCAACAAGTTTGGTCTTATTATCTTTACTGGACTGTTGGATATTGATTACAGATCTCGAATTAGCTACGCCAAAGCGCAGTCCCTTATTTTCACAAGATATTTAACCATCTCTATCTATCCATCTATCCATGCATCCATCCATCCATATTATATATATATATAATGTATGTATGTACGGTCCCTTTGAAAATAAAGGGGCCGAAATCCGAGGAGCTTCGGAAACGTCGGAGGGGCCAAGTAGGTAGAGGCCACCTCTTCATATGTTCGCCCCGTGGACCAAATCCTGGCTACCACACTGCTTTGGACACAAATATCACACTCGATGTACATCAAATCTGTACATCCGCATTGCATATTCATAAATCCTTTGAAATGCGCGCCTATATATCAACAGGCTAGGTTTCTCCTAGTTGCTCATCAATTGCGGGAGTAACCGGACAATCGCTTTGTTGTATTTTCCCCGCCCTGGTAATCCATCTCCGTCCCCAAATGCGTCTGAACTATGTTGAATTTAACCACGCTCCTTTTGATCCACTAGCTACATGTCTTCGATTGAATGACCCTCATCATGCAAATGAACTGCTACGGGGTGTTGCTATTGTGCTGCTATTGTCAAATACTCGATAAATGATTTTCTGTGCAGATTTGTATCTGGTACTTCGTAACAAAAACCTAGGTTTTTCCAGATTGACCGCCAGGTTGGGTCACTCGTAGGACCTGTTTTTGTGTATCTATGACACTACGCTCACTCGTGCTTTGACATTAGAATAAACTTATTCGGACTTCGCCTTCGCTCGCTACTGCCATGATCCTGTTTTTTTCCAGCATCGTCCATCTCCGGAGGGCAACAGTCAGCTACTGCATAAGAAACGCCAGGAGAAAGGTCTGGAAGAAAAGACAGACACAGAGAGTCACCGGCCCAGCAGACGCAGCGGAAGCAAGACGGCCGCGCTGACGCAGCGTCAGCGTCAGCAACGTCGACCCGAGTCACTGTCGCAATACCAAGAGCGCAGAGCGCCGTACCGGGAAACACGGCCACAGCATCAGGACGCCTGGCCCAAATACCAGCAGCCGACACATGCTCCGTTTGTGATCACCCGACCTCACTCCCAGAACCAAGAGCATCATTCTCACCCACAGAGCTCTCGTCTCCAGCACCAGGAGAGCCGCCCCCAGCACCAGGAGAGCCGCCCCCAGCACCAGGAGAGCCGCCCCCAGCACCAGGAGAGCCGCCCCCAGCACCAGGAGAGCCGCCCTCAGCACCAGGAGAGCCGCCCTCAGCACCAGGAGAGCCGTCCCCAGCAACAGGCTGCACGGTCGCAGCCTCAGCAAGAGGCGTCACCAGCCAGTGACTACGAATACTACTACGATGACGAGTATTACGACGACACGCCATCTGCGGAAGAGACAGTGGGCACCACCACCACACCAGAGCTGATCTCGTATGGCGAGGTTGAATTTGTCGGGAAGCGCATACACCGGCCTCCAAATGCCACCGACTACACACACGAGGTGGCCGCCGTGAAGACTGAGCGCCACGTCACGCTCGGCCGCTACACCACCAGCCAGTGGGTGACGCAGACAACGCGCACGGTGGTCGTGAAGCCGCCGACGGTGGCGCCGTCGGCGGCGACGGTGGCGCCGACGCGGACGGCGCCGCCGTCGGCCGTCAGCGTCACGCAGCGGCGGCCTGCCGTGATCCTGCCGGCCGTGCAGCTGGACCCGAGCTCACCCAGTCTGCCGATGCGCACCACGATCGAGACGTTCAGCACCAGCCAGCTGGTGCTGCGCGTGTCCGTCATCCCGCTGGTGATAGGCGACAGCACGCAGTCGCTGACCATCACGCAGTCGTACCATGTGACGCGGCTGGTGACGGCGCTCATGACCATACCGCTGATGGGAGTGTTTCGGCGTGAATCACCGCCCGGCCTGCTCGACTCCAACGCCACGCTGGTCAGCCAGGCCTCCGAGAATCAGGTGGACGAGCAGGGTGTGCCGCTGCTGCGCCTGCCGCCGCCCGACAAGCTAGAGCATGTCGGCAGCGCCTTCGATCCGGATATGCTGGGAAAGAAATCACAGCCGGATATGGTGGCACTGCAGCACCAGCCGGCGCCGACCGCCACTACGGCCACACCAGCACTACCACCGCTCACCAGTCCTCTGTCGCAGCTGAGCACGTTCGGCGGACTAAGCCAGCCTGGCGGGCTTAGCCAGTTGAATGGACTCAACCAGCTGACCGGTCTGGGACGGCTGGCGCAGCTGACGCCGCAGCAGCTGTTGTACATGCAGCTGCTTAGTCCGTACATGGCGGCGCTGAAGCCACAAGCGGCAGCAGCAGCGGCGGCCGGACCCCGCACGGTTCTCACGTCATCGCCGGTCCTCATCACCACCACAATCACCACCACCAAACGGCTCGCAGTGCCAGTCACGTTCCGTGCCAGGCCCAGCATCGCATACTTCACGAAGACCAGCGTTGTGTCTACCGTGCTCACCTCGTACGTGACCAGCACTATGACCCTGCCAGCTTCTCAGCCGTTCTTTGGCTAAAACAGCGTATAAAGGAACCGCACTCGGCTGGGACGGCACCCGATTTGGACATATTAAACCGCACCAGTGTCATAATGGGCGGCTCCAGATCCCAGCCTTTCGTCAGGAATATCGCAGCCTTCGACTCTTTCTGGCAGACTTGATTGGTTCGGATCTGAGGGACAGAGGAGCTGTTTGGACCGGAGGGACACGACACCGCAGCTGCCTGCGTTTCGAGCGGTCATGGCATGGCCAGAGTGATTAGGCGCCGTTCAGTATTGTCTGACTGGGAGCTCTTTTGGTACAGAGTGCAGAAAAAGCATCTGCAAGCGCTGCTTAACCATGGTAGTAAATAAACAGCTATTGCGCTACCCACAGCGTATGGCAACAGTCGGAGTTCTGGCTTAGTCCAAAGCAATGTCGGGTCAGCATCTGTGCAATAGTCTTAAATATGAAGAAATCTGGGAGGTGCTTTAGCCATCACATTGTCTGACGAGAGGAGGGTCGTAGATTTTCATCGATGCACAACGTCCGTGACAATAACTAAGTGAACAGTGTTGGTATTGGAACAGTTGGTTCTAACTCGTGATTGTATAGAGCGTATTTGCATACATTGTACGGTGTTGCAATATTCCATAGACACTGTATTTTGTATCCGAGAAACCTAGCAACTGTGGATCAATGGTGAGCGCAGTCATGAGCCGGAATTTAACTTGCTCGGTGAGTGCAGTAATTGTGTGTTGAAAATTCTGCATTCACTTTGTGATATGTCGAATATATAGTGATGAATATACGATAGTACAAATAACTTGTTTCGCTTGTTGCTTTCTAATCCATGTATTCTCTATGATCACCGATACATTGTGGCATGCACTGTAACAGAACAAACACGTGGACGTTAACCCTCTTAGGGGATAGTCCCGTGCAAATTGATTCCCATTCTTTGATAAGCCCAATTGTTTTGAAGCATTTCAATTCAGAGTACGACTTCACATATTTCTGCATACAACACACAGCTTTTCCCATGACAGACGAGGTCGTGGTGCCGTCATCCGGCATCAAGCGGCCGACCGTGTGATGTCAGCCACGTCATCAGGTCGGCACTGCGCGGCCGACCGTGTGATGTCAGCCACATCATCGCGTCAGCACTGCGCTGCCGACTGTGTGATGTCAGTCACGTCACCAGGTCGGCACTGCGCGGCCGACCGTGTGATGTCAGCCACGTCATCGCGTCAGCACTGTGCGGCCGACTGTGTAATGTCGGCCACGTCACCAGGTCGGCATTGCACGGCGGACCGTGTGATGTTAGTCACGTCATCAGGTCGGCACCTTCTCCTGGCTCAGAGATGCACCTCACGCCGCTGACAGGTTGTTCGCCAGGGTTCATCTCACACGCCGCCGACAGGTTGTTCGCCAGGGTTCATCTCACACGCCGCCGACAGGTTGTTCGCCAGGGTTCATCTCACACGCCGCCGACAGGTTGTTCGCCAGGGTGCATCTCACGCCGCCGACAGGTTGTTCGCCAGGGTGCATCTCACGCCGCCGACAGGTTGTTCGCCAGGGTGCATCTCACGCCGCCGACAGGTTGTTCGCCAGGGTTCATCTCACACGCCGCCGACAGGTTGTTCGCCAGGGTTCATCTCACGCCGCCGACAGGTTGTTCGCCAGGGTTCATCTCACACGCCGCCGACAGGTTGTTCGCCAGGGTGCATCTCACGCCGCCGACAGGTTGTTCGCCAGGGTGCATCTCACGCCGCCGACAGGTTGTTCGCCAGGGTTCATCTCACACGCCGCCGACAGGTTGTTCGCCAGGGTTCATCTCACACGCCGCCGACAGGTTGTTCGCCAGGGTTCATCTCACACGCCGCCGACAGGTTGTTCGCCAGGGTTCATCTCACACGCCGCTGACAGGTTGTTCGCCAGGGTTCATCTCACACGCCGCCGACAGGTTGTTCGCCAGGGTTCATCTCACACGCCGCTGACAGGTTGTTCGCCAGGGTTCATCTCACACGCCGCTGACAGGTTGTTCGCCAGGGTTCATCTCACACGCCGCCGACAGGTTGTTCGCCAGGGTTCATCTCACACGCCGCCGACAGGTTGTTCGCCAGGGTTCATCTCACACGCCGCCGACAGGTTGTTCGCCAGGGTTCATCTCACGCCGCTGACAGGTTGTTCGCCAGGGTTCATCTCACACGCCGCCGACAGGTTGTTCGCCAGGGTTCATCTCACGCCGCTGACAGGTTGTTCGCCAGGGTTCATCTCACACGCCGCCGACAGGTTGTTCGCCAGGGTGCATCTCACGCCGCCGACAGGTTGTTCGCCAGGGTTCATCTCACGCCGCCGACAGGTTGTTCGCCAGGGTTCATCTCACACGCCGCCGACAGGTTGTTCGCCAGGGTTCGGAGGGAGTGGAGGCGTCGCACGAGTCTGCAGGTCACTAATCATGTGCCAGGCAGCACAAACGGTGGCCAGTTGGAGCAGACACGCCATGAAGGCGCATACCAGCGGCACCAGCATCAGGTCCAGCACCAGCTCTGTCCTCTTCAGTTCACTCTGAGAAACCATCCAAACTGCACTTAGCCATACTACAGCAGACTGCACATACGTAGCATGCAATCAGCACTGAAAAGTTGTATGAACAAACATTGAACAGCATACAGACGATAATGAAGAGGCAGCGAACAGCATACAGACGGCATTGAAAAGGCAGCAAACAGCATGCGGACGGCATTGGAGCGACATAATACAGATAGCATACAGTCAGGACCAGGGGTGCTGTTTTATTCACGTTTGAGGGGGCAAATACCCCTCAATGTTGGCTTTTCCCCCATTAACTTCAACTTTTAACATGGGACCATATGGAGTGTACCCCCAATCTATTTGGAGCTGCCCATTGCCTTCAAGTACTTTGCCCCCCCCCCAAATAATTGTCATGAATCAACACCCGTGGTCAGCATTAAGGAGGCACTATATAGATAGCAATCAGACGGCACTGAAGGGAAACACGGCTAAACAATAGCAAACAGATAGCACGGAAGTGCAAAAGTTTATTTCTGTTAAGGCTTTCAAGCGTCAGCTCATCTTGGGAGAGAGAGCATGGACATCAGCAATTCTTCAATAGCAAACGGGAACATCG
Organism: Ashinkailepas kermadecensis; assembly: GCA_034440615.1. Classification (NCBI taxonomy): domain Eukaryota; kingdom Metazoa; phylum Arthropoda; class Thecostraca; family Neolepadidae; genus Ashinkailepas; species Ashinkailepas kermadecensis. The sequence continues at coordinate 535,679 of JAOTOM010005028.1, forward strand.
CTCCTGATCCCTCCATCCGCTTCATGCGGAGTCCGGAATTCGCGGCAGGGCTATGTCAGCGGGAGCTTTTTTGTTGATGCGTTTCGTACGATAATGAGGCGATCAATGGCCATTTTATCAATAACAGCCAATATCAACTAAAAGGGTTTCGGTTATCTGATCTTCTACCTTGGGAACGTGACCCAGTGGCGTACCTAAGACTTGCGTCAAGAGGGATTTGGAGGGGCCACATACAGCCATTTTAGGAGAGTTACCGGATTTAGATCACTACTTTGCAAAGGGGATAGTTAAAAAAGCAATAATTTAACTTCATTTTTTTTCCTGCGTAGGGAACCTAACCTACCAGTATCGTTTATAAGTCACAGGATTTTTGCCATCCTCATGTTCAATGGTTTTTGTCTACTATCCCTTGGCAAGTCAACTCACATTGCTCAGATTGCACCTGTACAAATCCCTTGAAAGTACAACATTTCCAATTTTATGCATTTAAGTCCATAACGCCGGGTCGCCACTATGTCAACGTTCGCACAAGTATACACACACCTTGTGCATTCGCCACAATTCGTGCAATTTTGCGGTTTGCGTTAGCCCCATTACGTTTTACTAAGTGTTGCCGTGTTATGGTCTTGTGCCATGTTTGCCGTCATGGAATGCCTCTGACCAGGTTTCGCCAGAAAATTCCATGAATTTAGCTGGAAGAATATTTCTCTTCTTCCCACATTATGTGGTGGACAAAAGAAATCCGGATGCTCGATGAGCTTTGACGTATTTAATTTTTTGATTGAATATGCTCCCAGATTAGCCACCGTACCGAACCGATGGTTGGGTGCGCTTTTTGGGACCCGTTGCTTTTTCGTCTGCAGATGTACTGTAGGGCCAGAGCGCATTTTTAGTGCCCAGGTGCGTTTTTTGTTGGACCATGTAGCTTTTTGCCAGCTCCAGCCTGTTTTTGAAGTCTTCATGCTGTTTTTGTGGCCCAGGTATGCTTAAAGATTCCATCGAGTTTGGAGGCCTCCGGTGCGTTTTTTAGGGCTCCCGACGTGCGTATTTAGGGTACCAGAGTGTATTTTAAGGCCTTGTCGCTCTTTGCGAGATACGCGTGCTTTGGAGCGCCCGGTACATTTTCAACTCCCGGTTCGCTTTTACGTACGCCCTGTGCTTATTCGGGTCCCCGGCGCAAATTTGTAGAACCCAGCGCGATTTTCTTGGACTCCGGTACGATATTTTCAGGCCCAAGCGTGAGGTTCCAGAGTTCCACGCGAGTTTTCTGAGGTCGTCGTGGTTTTTGGGAGCATTTTCTAAATTTGTGGAAGCCCGGATCGCTTTTTCCAGGTTCTGGCATGATTTTCGAGCCCACGGCGCCACATTTGCGCACCACATGCGATTTTTCAAGCCCCGGCACCCTTTTCCTAATTTTGAGTGCCTCTAGCGTGATTGTTGGTATTCCGGAGCGATGTTCCGGGCACAGCCATTTACTTTTGGGATTCCATGGTCATTTTTGAGTTAGAGAGGGAAGAGCTTGATTTTTAAGAGGGAAGAGGTTTCAGCTTGATTTCTATCGGATTCAGTTAGGATTGTGTGGGGCCCGGCGTGATTTTCGGCGCTCCGGTGCAATCTTCCGAGAGCCAGCGCGATTATTTCGGCCCACCACCTCTCAGGCGGGCTTTGCCTGAGAGGTGGGGCTTTGCCTGCTTGCCCTCTTCGGTACGCCACTCAGACCACGGCGCTTTTTGGGGACCCCGACCTGTTTTTGAGTCTCTCATGCAGTTTTTCTGCCCCTGTGTGCTTTGACGGCCCAGGTGAGCTTTGGAAACCTCCGGTGTGTTCTGTGTACTGTCAGCGTGCTTGCTTATGAGTCGGGCGCACACTTTGAACCCGTCGCTTATTTGCGGGACAAGTGTGCTCCGAGATGACTCGGAACATTTTCGGGTTTCCTGTGTGCTTTTAGAGCCCTGCTGCGTTTATCTGGGGCCCCGATGCGAATGCTTATGGCTCCTGACGCGAATTGCCGGGGCTGGAGTTTTTGGGCCCGTTGTATATATTTGAGCCTCGACACAAAAGCTTCGGGGCCACAAGGAAATTATTTACTCCCTAGAATATTTTTAGGGCCCCGGCACGATTTTCTGGCCCCGGCACGGATTTTCTGGGCCCCGCTGTAGTTATTTGAGCCTCGATGCGAAATGTGAGGGGCCCTGATCAGATTTTCTGCCCAACGCGACTTTTGGACGCTGCGGAATGATTTTTGCAGACTCCGGCGCGATTTTTCGTGCCCCATCGTGATTTTTCACAGTCTCGGCACAATTTTTCCGAATCCGACGCGATTCTTGGGTGCCCCCACCTTTCACTGGAAGGGGTAATTGTCCCTTTTGCCCCCTCTTGGGTACGCTCCTGGGAGCGCCAAGCTTGCACCTGTAAGCGTGCGAAAGGCAGTCGGCAGTGTCGTCGATTAGCCTTGACCATATGTATTATCGGCTGGCTGGCTGAACGCGTATTCCCTAGCGCTGGTCGGCGTGCTCGGCGATGCGACCACTAGTGTCGGTGATGCCGCGCCCAGCTGCTCACCTGTAGATTGTCCTCGAGCCGAGAGAAACAGGGCACACGGTGTGTTTGTGTGCGGTGCAGCAGGCACTCGGCCGCAGCTGGCGACCAGTGCTGTATCACCTCATCCACGTAGTCGTCCGGCTTGGTCACGCGTCGTCGTCTCGGCGCGGCAGCAGCCTCGGCCTGCAGCGCGGTCGCACCGCCGCCCTGCCTGCTGGACGCGGAGGAGCCACCAACAGAGGTGGCCAAGCGTTCCTCGGACGCTTCCTCCAACAGGGTCTGGCCAGCCTCGACGACGGATAATGTCATACCAGTTACTGCCACCTCAGAAGACACAGCTGTCACCTCAGTAGAAACTGCTGCAACCTCAGGAGACTCGGCTGCCACCTCGGAGAAGATTGGTGAGGCAGCCGGTGAAGCAGGCACTCTCCCCGGAGACATGGCTTCGGCTTTCATGGAACTAACCGTTATCACTACGGGAGAAGCAGCTGGTGTGTGCCAAGTAGCGGCTGACGCCTCAGACGAGACAGCTGACTTCGCCAGAGGTGCGGGCGTCGGCTGGTCAGACGCAGCCGTCGACACCGGGGTCGGGTGTGTCGCTGTCAGAGACACGGCAGGTGCAGACGTGATGCGGCCACTGTCCGTGGCGGCTGTGGCGGACGGTGTCGAGCCTGGCAGAGGAGGACGCTGTGACCCGGACACTGAGCCAGCCACCCCGCCGGCTCGACGTCCGCTGGACAATAGTCCCGGATCACGGGTGGGCACCAGGCCGGGCGCCGTCACCAGGTAGTTGGGGTGCAGCGTCGTCGCCGTCAGCGGCTCGTTCAGCAGCACGTCCGACCGCACCGGCACAGTGTCCAGCAGCGACTTGTTGTACACCAGCAGACCGACGGCGGCCAGCTCCAGCACGGCGGCAACCACGTTCACGACGATATACTGCCGGTCAGGTGGTCACGTGACCACGATATACTGCCGGTCAGGTGGTCACGTGACAACATACTGCCGGTCAGGTGATCACGTGACGACGATATACTGCCGGTCAGGTGGTCATGTGACGACATACTTCCGGCCAGGTGGTCACGTGACGACGATATACTGCCGGTCAGGTGGTCACGTGACGACGACATACTGCCGATCAGGTGGTCACGTAGCGACGACATACTGCCGGTTGGGTGGTCACGTGACGACGACGACATACTGCGGCTCAGGTGGTCACGTTCACGACGATATACTGCCGGTCAGGTGGTCACATGACGACGATATACTGCCGGTCAGGTGGTCACGTGACAACGACGATATATTGCCGGTCAGGTGGTCACGTGACGACGATATATTGCCGGTCAGGTGGTCACATGGCGACGACATACTGCCGGTCAGGTGGTCACGTGACGACGACATACTGCCGGTCAGGTGGTCACGTGTTCAGGTGGTCAAGCGTCGGCTATTGGATGATGAATTGTATGATTCTAAACTGCCAGATGTTGGTTGTCAGTTGCAAGTTTCCAACTGCCATTTTGTCAGTCGCAAGGTGTTAAATGTTGGGCAGAATCACAACCAATGCACGCCGAACGGATACCACCTGACCACCAATTTGACCACCATGTATTTAATCGTGACAACGTACGACAATCACTACAGAGGTCAAGAACATGTGTCTGCACACCCACAAGGAAGTCAGAAACAAAACTTGCTTCCTATATGGTTTACACCTGGTGCAATCAAAGGGGTCCCTCCCTTTCACAACACTACACTTTCGTTAGCCTTTCATTACATTTTCCGTTGCTTTAGCATGTTTCCAATATTTGTACAAACATAAATCAAACAAGTTTAGGTAAAGCCACATTTCACATTGGGCGAGAAGCAGCCTTATCCATTTTTTGTTTCGTTTGTTATATCCACAGCATATCCTTTCCAGAAAATAATAATCTTTACCAGCCAGAATATCCCATCGTGTTGATTGCCAATAAATGCAAACACATTGTCGGATGATCAAACGCACGAAATATACCGGAAAGTACACGAGAGTTTCTAATCTGAGAAGCAGGACAATTTTGCCTTCAATATAATGGCCCAACATTTCTTTTCCCACATCCACATGCCCTCCATAACATAACTCAAACCCTGTGCTAATCCTGATGCACCAAACGAACTACTAAACACATGACTGCATTCATGAATCCTGAAATGCAGTGCAAAGGTACTCAGCATAGTACAACTTTTTTTTATCCACAACGCACTATCAGGAAGTGCGTCAAAATGTGTCATCACATATCCGCGAGTGCATGCACTGCACACGATCACGATTTGCTGTTACAACACATGCACTGCATACGATCACGATGTGCTGTTGCAACACATGCACATGCACATCGACACAGGAAAATGTTGGATCAGTAGACAGAAAGTCGGTGATATTTCAGGAACAATTCAGAGCATGCAAGTGAGATCAGCGAGATGGTAGCCTCACCATGCCAATGTGGTGGTATTCTCACCATGCCAGTGAGGTCAGTGAGATGGTAGCCTAACCATGCCAGTGAGGTCAGTGAGGTGGTAGCCTCACCATGCCAGTGAGATGGTAGCCCCACCATACAAGTGAGGTCAGTGAGGTGATAGCCTTACCATGCCAGTGAGGTCAGTGAGGCATCCTCACCATGCCAGTGCGATGGTAGCCCCACCATGCCAGTGAGGTCAATGAGGTGGTATCCTCACCACGCCAGTGAGGTCAGTGAGGTGGTAGCCTTACCATGCTAGTGAGATGGTATCCTCACCATGCCAGTGAGACGGTAACCTCATCATGCCAGTGAGATTCGTAAGGTGATTATTCGTATCATATCGTATCGTAAGGTGATTAGGAGATTCGTAAGGAGATTCATAACCTCATCATGCCTCACCATGCCAGTGAGGTCAGTAAGGTGGTAACCTCACCATGCCGGTGAGGTCAGTGAGGTAGCCCCACCATGCCGATGAGGTCAGTGAGGTGGTTATCTAACCAGCCAGTGATGCCAGTGAGACGGTATCCCCACCATGCCAGTGAGGTCAGTGAGGTGGTAGCCTTACCATGCCAGTGAGGTCAGTGAGGTAGCCTCACCATACCAGTGAGGTCAGTGAGGTGGTAGCCTCACCACGCCAGTGAGGTCAGTGAGATGGTAGCCTCACCATGCCAGTGATGTCAGTGAGATAGTAGCCTCACCATGCCAGTGAGATGGCAGCCTCACCATGCCAGTTGGTGGTATCCTCACCATGCCAGTTAGATGGCATCCTCACCATGCCAGTGAGGTGGTAGCCTCACCATGCTAGTCAGGTCAGTAAGGTGATAACCATGCGGTGAGGTCAGTAAGCCTCACCATGCCAGTGGGGTGATAGCCTCACCATGCTAGTGAGGCCAGTAAGGTGGTAGCCTCACCATGTTGGTGAGGTCAGAAAGGTGGTAGCCATGCGGTGAGGTCAGTAAGCCTCACCATGCCAGTGGGGTGATAGCCTCACCATGCTAGTGAGGCCAGTAAGGTGGTAGCCTCACCATGTTGGTGAGGTCAGAAAGGTGGTAGCCATGTGATGAGGTCAGTAAGCCTCACCATGCCAGTGGGGTGGTAGCCTCACCAGGGCGAGAACACCGCTGCGGTTGGTGAGCACGCCAGCGTAGCCGACCGCCGAGGCCAGCACGATGAGTACGCCGGTGGCGAGCGTGCCCTGGCCGCCGCGACTCAGACTGGCCAGCAGGTCAGAGTGGCACGACAGCGGGCCACTGCCGCTGGTGGCATCAGACACCACCGCTGGCGGCAGCCGGACCACCGGGATATCGCACTGCCAGGCGGTCATCAGCCCGCTGCCGGCCACATGGGGCACAGGTCATCAGCCGGCTGTACTCCACACGGTGCACAGGCCATCAGCCGGCTGTACTCCATACGGTGCACAGGTCATCAGCCGGCTGTACTCCACACGGTGCACAGGCCATCAGCCGGCTGTACTCCACACGGTGCACAGGCCATCAGCCGGCTGTACTCCACACAGTGCACAGGCCATCAGCCGGCTGTACTCCACACGATGCACAGGCCATCAGCCGGCTGTACTCCACACGATGCACAGGCCATCAGCCGGCTGCTGGCCACACGGTGCACAGGTCATCAGCCGGCTGTACTCCACACGATGCACAGGCCATCAGCCCGCTGCCGGCCACACGGTGCACAGGCCATCAGCCGACTGTACTCTACACGGTGCACAGGCCATCAGCCGGCTGTACTCCACACGGTGCACAGGACATCAGCCGGCTGTACTCCACACGGTGCACAGGTCATCAGCCGGCTGTACTCCACACGGTGCACAGGCCATCAGCCGGCTGTACTCCACACGGTGCACAGGCCATCAGCCGGCTGTACTCCACACGATGCACAGGTCATCAGCCGACTGTACTCCACACGGTGCACAGGCCATCAGCCGGCTGTACTCCACACGATGCACAGGCCATCAGCCGGCTGTACTCCACACGATGCACAGGTCATCAGCCGGCTGTACTCCACACGGTGCACAGGCCATCAGCCGGCTGTACTCCACACGGTGCACAGGCCATCAGCCGGCTGTACTCCACACGATGCACAGGCCATCAGCCGGCTGTACTCCACACGGTGCACAGGCCATCAGCCGGCTGTACTCCACACGATGCACAGGCCATCAGCCGGCTGTACTCCACACGGTGCACAGGCCATCAGCCGGCTGTACTCCACACGGTGCACAGGTCATCAGCCGGCTGTACTCCACACGATGCACAGGTCATCAGCCGACTGTACTCCACACGGTGCACAGGCCATCAGCCGGCTGTACTCCACACGATGCACAGGCCATCAGCCGGCTGTACTCCACACGATGCACAGGTCATCAGCCGGCTGTACTCCACACGGTGCACAGGCCATCAGCCGGCTGTACTCCACACGGTGCACAGGCCATCAGCCGGCTGTACTCCACACGATGCACAGGCCATCAGCCGGCTGTACTCCACACGGTGCACAGGCCATCAGCCGGCTGTACTCCACACGGTGCACAGGCCATCAGCCGGCTGTACTCCACACGATGCACAGGCCATCAGCCGGCTGCCGGCCACACGGTGCACAGGCCATCAGCCGGCTGTACTCCACACGGTGCACAGGCCATCAGCCGACTGTACTCCACACGATGCACAGGCCATCAGCCGGCTGTCAGCCATATGGTGTTGATGTCACACGACTGTCACAACATGGTGTGGCGGTTACCCGACTGTCACAATATGTGTCGCGGTTGTGTTATTGCGAATACGAGTGCAGAGGTCATCCCAGACTGTCATCACATGGCGAAAAGGTCACCGGAGTGTCATTGCATGCGAGTCCATGCAACTATCATCAGGTGTGCAGTGAATATCTGATTGTTAGGTACGTAAGTTTAGAAGTTACCTGATTATTGCCAAATGGTGCAGAAGCAGAGGCCATCTGACTGTCTCCAAACATGTGGCGGTCACTGATAGTCTCCAAACATGTGGTGGTCATCTGACTGTCTCCAAACATGTGGCGGTCATCTGACTGTCTCCAAACATGTGTCGATCATATGACTGTCTCCAAACATGTGTCGATCATCTGACTGTCTCTAAACATGTGTCGATCATCTGACTGTCTCCAAACATGTGGCGGTCACTGATAGTCTCCAAACATGTGACGTCATCTGACTGCACCCACACTTGTGCGACTCATCTTTCGAATAATATATGTTGGATATGTCTTCTGTTTGCATCGCACATCTAGGTCATTTGATTGGTCGTACGACGTTCGTCTGATTGCCACCATACCTGTGCAGAATATCTGACTATCTATGTATGAGTAAAGGTGTTCTGTATAAGTCAGCCAATTATGCACGTTGCGAGCTCGTCCACCAGGCCTCTTATACACGGCGTAGGCACCAGTGGATCCAAGGGGGTGGGGGGCAACGGAGCCATGTTCCCCCTCCCAAGAGGACGATTTTTACCCAAAGTTCGCACTAAAATGGATTTTTCTCGAATTGCAAGAACATTTAATGGTATAAATATCGCCTCAACAGGCCCGACGACTGTTAGCTGTTCAAATCCAATGCGTTTCTGGAAATCGGAATTATTTATTTGTCCATAAACCAGGCTTTCGGATCCGCCCCTGGGCGCAGAGGATGCCTTATGGTTACCACACGATATGAAAGTCATCCTAAGTCAACACACAAGGCCACGCCGTGTCAGCGCCACAGAAGTGCGCCTTCATAGCCCAATGTCAACTACAAGGAACACGCCAGACATGGCTGCCGCACATATGTCTTACTGTAGCAGGCCACGCTTCGTTTTACACTTCAGCACCATGTCGCAGATGAAGAGTGAACGTCTCGTCTGCTCTGTGCTGTACTTGACTTGTATTGCCGAAGCTCCGCCCAGCACGACACAACCGAGAATCTGTGGACCAACAATGCCTGCGTCACAGAATCGCTGCACTGAACGGAGGCTGGCATGCTACTACGACTACATATAGTCAGTCATTATGGTCCAGATGAGTCAAGTCAGATTACCATATCAGTTAATATGGTTAGTATGGCGTTTACCTTCGCCTCAGCATACGTGATACGTTTGTGTACAGAGGCGAATCTAGGGGGGCGGGGGCGCCCCGTTATCAACCAAAAACGCACTGGATGAAACAAGAAATTGTGACTTCTACTACTGGAACCAAAGTTTTGGGCGCGCTTCGCGCGCCGAAAGCGTTCTGTTTCTTAACATCTTTTTGGAGGGTCAGGCCGCCCTTTAGAAAATCCTGCCTGCGCCACTGTGATTATATATATATATATATATATATATATATATATATATATATATATATATATATATATATACATATATAATCAGGACACCGAAATGCATTCCGACCTTTCCAGTAGTGCGTAATTCATTAGCGACGATCAGTTTTATTTTGCCACATAGTACTGCTATTTTTCAAAGTAATTTGATTACTTCATGGTTGGATCAGCAACAATCCCACAAATGTAATGATACCTTTGGGTTAAGCACCACTATAACTTCCGAAATGCACTACCGGCAAGCACAATGTACCATAATTCAGCGTACCTAAAATAGCCCCTTCGAAAAAAAAACCTCCCCTTGGACAATGCCTGGCCCCGATTGGATCGCCTACTGCCTACTGATGTTAGATCACACAAATCCTACGGATGCTCTATCACCTAAAACCTACTGATGTTCGATCGCCGAAAACTCACGGATGTTAGATCACGAAAAGCCCACAGATGCCGGGTCGCTCGAAACCTTCCAATCTAACTTCGTCTGGTTAATATTCCGCGAGACCACTTTTACCACAACATACCGTCTCTGGCAGCACGCCATGATCACGAAGGAAACGAAAAGCGCCAGTGTTATTGTTGTAGAAAATCGCAACGGCCTCCCAATATTTGTATCCAGCCCAAAGCACGACATCCGTACCTGGGCGCCCCAGTTGATTCCACCAATTAATGTGTTTGCGAACTAGATGACGACATAAAAGTTACCTAGCTTCACTCAAATTGTGAAATTCAACATTAGGTTAGGAAAATAGTGCAATGATTGAAAATAGTGAATCCACGACTACCATTTTAGGAATATAGCTTTAACCTAAAAATTCATGAATTTACTTAAATATATATATTACACCTTGAACTCAATACACATCAGTGTCTGTCACGAGTACAAGGATGGTACACAAATCCAGCACTAATTGTCGAGAGTAAATGAAGCGACTACTAGGGATTATTTCGCCGATGTGTGATTACTTCAAAACTAGTACGGGAAAAGTTGCTAGGTAACCTTCAACCATAATTTAGTCCATACATTTATTTTTATTACGATTCGTGAGGATTAACTTCAGCATAAAACCGGCAATTTTGGCATCTCTGGTGGCGCCAATGTGCATGCATTTTGTTTGGTCATGGCCATACATTACATATTATGTGGAAGTTTTTTAGTTGTTCTAGACCACATCACTGGTTGAAAAAGTCATCGGCAGCCACATCATCGTTTTGTGTAATGTTCGTATGTTACTAAACTCACAAAGTAGCCTAGTATTATCGCAGACAAAAAAAAACGCATACGGTGGCCTATACATTCCTTAGTTGATGGACCTCAAGTGACAGCAGACAATTTCTTCTAGGAAAGGCAGCAAAGTATTTTGCTTCCAATTCCATTGGGGGATCAAGTAACCTGGGAGCATGACGTTCGCCAACCCAAATAGGTGCGCCACCTGGACTGGGAACCAGAAGTGAAAGTAGAAGAGCAGCTGCTTTGAGACGGGCTCACTTAGCACAGAGCTTTTATGAGTGATGTTGCCGAAATTACATGAAAAAGTTGACCACTTAGATTTCAAGCTTAGGATTTCCCATGTTCAGTATCTATGCAATTATATCGAGGTCGAGTCATATTTTGAATTCGGTGCGCCACAAAAACGCTCCGTGGTAGGAACCACAAAACAAGTTCAATGATACGAAACATTCGAGATCGTCATCGATTATTCGCATATTTATTGAATATTAAAATTCAGGAACCGACGAAATAAATAATTTACTGTTGTGTACACCGTTACCGACCACTTTTACTTGCCCTAGCAAGTCATTTGTGCAACCCACTGGTGTGTGTTGAACGTCGTCTATCCACAAGCTGAACAGACGGGAAGCGATGACACGGCAAACAATGAAGAACCCTGCACACCGTTGAATTAACTAGGAGCCGCTCTCCATCCACCGCAGCAAAACTTACCATGATGACTGTGAGCGAAAACATGAGAAATATTCTCTGCCATGACCACTGATGGGTTCCGGCCGTGGCGGTGTTCGGCCGACCCATCATTGCTGTAGCACTGTAGCACTTGGTATCAATTCGCCCAGACACTCGATCACATTTCACTATGGTTTCGTCCAGATTATCAGCCACACTTCACTATCGTTTCACCGAGCACCTCGGGTACTGCTTCACTCTTGTTCACCACGGACGGACCAGTGCGCTGTCGCAGGACTGCACATGCCAGTTGCCTGCCGATCACCGTTTGTCTCGACACACGCATTCGGGCAGTGCTGGCTGCTTGCACTGGTCCCGGTCGGGTCAGGTCAGGTCAGCGATGAGTGGCGGCGAGCAGCGGCGCTCCTGCCCGCCAAGGTCATGACCCCGCCGCCGGGCATGTACGGTTTTGTGGGTGTGTCTTCTTGTTTCCGCGTCCGTGGATTGGTTCATGCCCCAGTGATGGTCATTTTGGGAACTGACCCACCCGTTGGACCGGCTGGTGTTGCTCCGATGAAAAACATCCGGATTAGCGATGGGGCATCACCATGCAGATGAAGAGCATCGTTAATACCGCAGGAATGACCAAGTACCCTCACCCACCTTTGGTTAGTGAGCATCATCCCGACCAAAATTATCGCATGACACATTGTGAAGAGCTAAGCTGCTCAAGCATTCAGATCAAACGGGAACAACCTGACACAGACAGCGGTTGCGGCATCACCAGGGAATGCGATCACGGATTCGTATCCCCATCCAGCTCGATGCTTACAGGAGGGGACGAAATGTCATGACCAATGATTGAATTTCAGAATTGAATTCCGTGTGCTGTGTAAGCCAAGCCCGTACGTATGCTCTGTAATCCCAGTGCGAAAAGAGCGTAGGTATGGTGTGTAAGTACCCGGTGCTTAACGCGCAGCCTACCTCATGCCTGTGCGCGCCTCGTGCCACGTCACATTCGCCGCTTAATCACAAAATCCGATACGGTGATTGCTTTGTTCCTGTAAACTGGTCGCGCGATAGGAACTTTTGCGAATCGACCGGATCGGAAATGTCTGCGGCTGACCTGCTCATGTAAACGGGATAAATTACCTGGCTTATGTGAGCAAATACACACAGAGGCAGCGTCAGTGGCAAGCTGACTTCTTGGTTGGTCACCAACCAATAAGTTGGTTGTTCACCAACCGTTGCCAGTGACCAGCTGCTTGGTTGGTCACTTGCGGAGGCCTGTGCCAATGACCAGCTCCTTGGTTGGTAACCAGCGGAGGTCGTTGCCAGTGACCAGCTCCTTGGTTGGTAACCAGCGGAGGTCGTTGCCAGTGACCAGCCGCTTGGTTGGTCACCAGCGGAGGCCGGTGCCAGTGACCAGCCGCTAGGTTGGTCACCAGCGGAGGTCGTTGCCAGTGACCAGCTGCTTGGTTTGTAACCAGCGGAGGTCGTTGCCAATGACCAGCTGCTTGGTTGGTCACCAGCGGAGGCCGGTGCCAGTGACCAGCTGCTTGGTTGGTCACCAGCGGAGGCCGGTGCCAGTGACCAGCCGCTAGGTTGGTCACCAGCGGAGGTCGTTGCCAGTGACCAGCTGCTTGGTTTGTAACCAGCGGAGGTCGTTGCCAATGACCAGCTGCTTGGTTGGTCACCAGCGGAGGCCGGTGCCAGTAACCAGCTGCTTGGTTGGTCCCCTAAGGAGGCCGGGCGCCAGCTCCTTGGCCAATTTTCTCACAAAGCAGCACCTAGGTGCACGGGCGGATCCAGCCGACTTTCAAAGGAGGAAGGAACAGGGGCAGACAGCCGGTCGTCTTTTGGCAAACGTCAACCAGCTGCGAAATCTTGGCGTATTTATTGGGAAGAGCAGTTGTCCGGTGCGTCTCAATCGCATTGGTGAAATATATTTCCTTTCAGTTGGGAGGAGATGAAAGGACGTGCGAGCTATATTCGGTGATTATATTTATCCCAACCCAAAAGAGACGGGTAAGTGACTGCTTGGCGCCCCCTTTTCCGGCAAAATGGGGCCATGGCCGCACTGCCCCATGGATCGGCTAGTGCCTATATGCACCGCCAACACCACCACAGGGGGTGGGAGGCACACGCCCACCACAGCTTCATAAAATTGGACAATGCTCCACGGGTGTAGATTTCTATTTTTTTAAACATAATAATAGGAGGGCACAATACATGAAGGCAATGAGCGGTCCGAAATGGATTGGGAGATGGGCATACCACATAGAAACCCATATTAAAAGTTGAAAGTTTGGGTGGGGTGCAAAGCCAGCATTGGGCGGGGCGGAGGGGGTGGGGGTGTGAGAAAGGCCCTCCTAAAAGAATACAAAGCTACACCCCTGCAATGCTTTACTTCGGCGTTCGATGCAAAGAATCCACCTTCTTATTTCCCCATCTCACAAACCCGTAGCGACGCGCATCCTTAGGTGAGTAGTCCAGTGTTCAGGGTACTCGTCTCCCAGCCGAAAATTTATGGATTCGAGTCCGCCCTGTCGCTGGGGTTTAGGGGCGCATCGACTGCAGTGGTGATGCAGCTGCCCTGTCGCTGGGGGTTTAGGGGCGCATCGACTGCAGTGGTGATGCAGCTGCCCTGTCGCTGGGGGTTTGGGGGCGCATCGACTGCAGTGGTGATGCAGCTGCCATGTTGCTGGGAGGTTAGGAGCGCATCGACTGCAGTGGTGATGCAGCTGCCCTGTTGCTGGGAGGTTAGGAGCGCATCGACTGCAGTGGTGATGCAGCTGCCCTGTCGCTGGGAGGTTAGGAGCGCATCGACTGCAGTGGTGATGCAGCTGCCCTGTCGCTGGGAGGTTAGGGGCGCATCGACTGCAGTGGTGATGCAGCTGCCCTGTCGCTGGGAGGTTAGGAGCGCATCGACTGCAGTGGTGATGCAGCTGCCCTGTCGCTGGGGGTTTGGGGGCGCATCGACTGCAATGGTGATGCAGCTGCCATGTCGCTGGGAGGTTAGGAGCGCATCGACTGCAGTGGTGATGCAGCTGCCATGTCGCTGGGAGGTTAGGGGCGCATCGACTGCAGTGGTGATGCAGCTGCCCTGTCGCTGGGAGGTTAGGGGCGCATCGACTGCAGTGGTATGCTGCCCTGCCGCTGGGGGTTTGGGACGCATCGACTGCAGTGGTGATGGCTGCCTGTCGCTGGGGGTTAGGGGCGCATCGACTGCAGTGGTGATGCGCTGCCCTGTCGCTGGGGTTGGGGCGCATCGACTGCAGTGGTGATGCAGCTGCCCTGCCGCTGGGGGTTTGGGGCGCATCGACTGCAGTGGTGTGCAGCTGCCCTGCCGCTGGGGGTTTGGGCGCATCGACTGCGTGGTGATGCGCTGCCCTGTCGCTGGGGTTTGGGGGCGCATCGACTGCGTGTGATGCAGCTGCCCTGTCGTGGGGTTTGGGGCGCTCGCCATGGCCGCCGGGGGGGGGGGTTTGACGATCGACTGATGGGTGCGTGTGCTGGGGGTTGGGGCGTCGCTGCGTGGTGTGCGCTGTCCTGTCGCTGGGGTTTGGGGCGCATCGACTGCGTGGTGATGCGTGCCCTGTCGCTGGGGGGTTAGGGGCGCATCGACTGAGTGGTATGGTGCCCTGTCGCTGGGGTTTAGGGGCACATCGACTGCAGTGGTGATGCAGCTGCCCTGTCGCTGGGGGTTTAGGGACGCATCGACTGCAGTGGTGATGCAGCTGCCCTGTCGCTGGGAGGTTAGGGGCGCATCGACTGCAGTGGTGATGCAGCTGCCCTGTCGCTGGGGGTTTAGGGGCGCATCGACTGCAGTGGTGATGCAGCTGCCCTGTCGCTGGGAGGTTAGGGGCGCATCGACTGCAGTGGTGATGCAGCTGCCATGTCGCTGGGAGGTTAGGGGCGCATCGACTGCAGTGGTGATGCAGCTGCCCTGTCGCTGGGAGGTTAGGGGCGCATCGACTGCAGTGGTGATGCAGCTGCCCTGTCGCTGGGAGGTTAGGGGCGCATCGACTACAGTCGTGATGCAGCTGCCCTGTCGCTGGGAGGTTAGGGGCGCATCGACTGCAGTGATGATGCAGCTGCCATGTCGCTGCTCCTCGCCAGCGACCAATCGGTGTGCAACCTTGGCGACTCTATATGGCGACAACAGTCGACGCGTCGTAAAAATAAAATAAAAATCCAACCAACCGACGTCCATGCCTGTGTGGGTAGACGCAAGGATGTGGAATTGTCCGCATGCGGTGACACGTCGCTTGGTCAAGGGACAAGGGAGCAAAAGAAAACAAAGTTCAGCTGATTATTTAAAATGCAACGCATCATGCTATAAAGTTAAACTATTTATCTTGGGGGAATTTTCCCCTCCCCGTCCCCGGCGCCACCAACGGTGTGGTGTGGTGGCGCCGCCATTGCATGAAGTTATATGTCCACACTTTAATAGACATCACCACACCCAAATAAAGGCAGAGACACACGATTTATCACAGATGTCGCTAGTATCAAGCCCGGGCGGCGGCGACTCGATTCCAGTTTGGCCAGCTGGTTAGGGCGGCGCTGGCGGGGCGGCAGCCAGTGTCTCGCGCACTGGCGCCGGTGAGCAATGGCTGGCGGTGGTCGCGCGCCAATGGTTTGAGCGGGGCTGGCGAGCTGGAGCCAGCTGTTCGCTGTTCGGCATGGGCGTCACCGGTGAGTACGATGTGCAGTGTAGCCGGCCGTCCACGCTGGCTGCCGACTAACGTGGTGGACGTTGGTGTGGCGCTGATCGCACCAATCTTTCTGTAGCCTTGTCCATTGTGAAGCCCGGGCAGGCACGGCTTCGACGGTCACGCTACGTGACTGCGGCGAAGGGGAGGGGCAGCGCTGGTGGCGCTCCTGGCCGTGGGGCAGGCACTGACCTTGGCTCATGACACGATACCAAGGTGCGCTCCGGGTGGGACCGTCACGGTCAGACGTGCCAGGATCTGAATGAGTCTGATTTGATCCTGACGCCGTCTGCTCTGGCTATGATCGAGCTACAAGGTCTGACTTAGTCCAGTCTCGTCTGGTCGGATCTGATCTGTTCTGTCGGAGTGCAGCCGGATCTGACTCGGTCAAGTCTGGTTCTGTCAGGTCTGGTCTGGTCAGGTCTGTTCTGTTCATGTTTGGTCCGGCCAGGTCTGGTCTGTTCAGGTCTGGTCCGGCCAGGTCTGGTCTGTTCAGGTCTGGTCCGGTCAAGTCTGGTTCGGTCAGGTCCGGTCAGGTCTGTTTTGTTCAGGTCTGGTCCGGCCAGGTCTGGTCTGTTCAGATCATCTCAGGTAAAATTGCAGCCGAGAACTCCACGAGCAATTGAATCTGCTGTTGTTTGTTCTCAGACGATTCTCGAATCTGGTTCTGGGTTGATTTTGGGATGATCGGACTCCAGTGGCGTAGCGAAAAATTATTGTCGAGGGGGGGGGGGGACAAGTGCAGACAAGTCTGTGAATCCGGTATAGAAAAGTTAGTTTTGGATGTTGTACGTGAATTCAGTTTCACAGTTTCACGATAATATTATAATATAATAAAATAATATTATATAGTATAGTTTCACGATAATAATATAGTATTTTTATCAACAGTATCGAATGCCTTTCTCAAATCAAGGTAAATTCCGACAAAATATTTATTATTTTCAAATATTTTGGTAATCAGGTTCTGTATTAAGAGAAGAGTCATATATGTGGACCTTTCTTTTCTAAAACGAAATTGTTTATCAGAAAATAAGTTGTGTAGTGTAAAATGTTCTAAGAGTTGGTTGTAGATTATCTTTTCTAATATTTTTTTTAAAACATATATGGAACTATACTAATTGGTCTGTAGTTACAGAATGGTGCTGGGTCACCTTTTCATAGATGGGCTTTACAACAGCAATTTTAAATAGCTTGGGGAAGATTCCACTATTCAGGCACAAGTTTATGACATGGGTTAAGTGTGGTAATATTAACCTATGTGGTTGTTTAAATATCCTATAATTTATTCCATCAATTCCGGACCGAACATTTTTTAAAGAAGCAATAACTGTACCTAAATTGTTTTCTGTTAATGCTAATAGCACCATTGATATATCTGGGTAGGTATGCATGTATTCTAAAGCGTTGGTGTTGTTTTGAGTATAACAAAACAACATAATAATACCACACAAAGTAACAACATATTGCAACAGCACGTTTCGCAATCGGGGTCGTTAAAATTGCGGTATGTTCAGACATAGCATACTTTCACTCCATGAATATACACTGGGGAACGGAGGACCTGATGTCCAGTTCAGAACAGGAAACAATTTGGACTAAGCATCACAGAACAAGTCAACAAAGCTGATATACCAACATCGGAAATATACACAAGAGGATTACTGTGAGGCGAAAGACGGAACCCATGTCGCTGGGGTATATTATATATATGCTTATATATATATATATATATATATATATATATATATATATATATATATATATATATATATATATGACAAAATGCAAGAACAAGATGAATACACATAGGAACGTCCACCTTTGCTGGTTTTAATCAGATAACATGCATTGTTCAGGTAATCCCCACTTTGCTCATCATACATCTCAGTTACATATAACACACATCATGCACAATGTATCACACACTGCACTTGCCAATTACATGCTCTTCATGATATCCTCCCAAGTACAAATGACAGCTTGCTATATATATATATATATATATATATATATATATATATATATATATATATATATATATATATATATATATATATGCACGAAGTTAAATTTATCGACTAGATAGGCAAATGCATTTCTTGGCTATATCAGGTACAACAGTGCCAGCCGGCAATGCCAGGTAGAAGCGGCAGGAAGTGCTGGCCCTCATGGAGCCAGGATTATACAGGCTGTCAGAGCGTCGCGGGGTCATCCGACGATGTCAGGCGCACGAGATAGGGCATGCTGGCTTCTTCCTGGTGCCAGCAAGTTGAGGGCTCGAGATACGAGCTGGCAGGCTTGGGCAGTCCACTTCCTGTCATAAAGAAGTAACAACGTTAACTCAACCACCAGACATACATGATGTACACCACCAAACTAAATGTACGCTAAGGCAGGCAATCAATATATGTAGCTTTATTGATGAGCTTTCTTCCCAGCACACTGATGAGCACCTGCTCTCCTGTATATAGCTGACTGCTGACATACTAGTTATAATCAGCTCCCAAAGCCACAGCTATGCCTAGCAACGGTGACTAGCCCCTACAGCATAGTTGCATTAACCTCCTGCAGGAAAATCCCAGCCAGCGCTGAATAAACAGACAGAATGGACAAGTTTCATGTCGGGACAGGCCGTATTTTTTTTCAGGTTGCAATAGTGATTTTTTTTATTTTATAGACGATGGTGGCATTCATTTATTTCTTACAAATCCCTAAATTACTTCATAATTCAAAGAAGCACCTCAGAATGCCATGCCTCGCGACTCGTCAAAATATTTGTGACGTCACATCTGTAGAGCTGAGTGATGCTTGACTGCCGCCCATTATATCTTGCATTTGGGAAGCTGCCAGGTCGAAATAATCGGGACAGTTTAACTTGGATCACATCCGATGATCAGGGGCAAATGGATCGTGGAAAACGACCCCATTATTCTTGTTCGTGCCGATGTATACAAATGCAACTGCAAGTAAGCCAGAAGCAATGTTCATCGGCCTCCCGACGGCCGACAAGATGAGGACGTTGTCGAGCGATTCTGCACGCCGAGACAGTCCGCTGATCTCTGCTAGTGGCCCCTCTTGCTGTGACGAATATTTCTATGTATATGTACCATATGTACCACAGGTAGACAAGGGTACGAGTATTTTGATATGCGTGGGCACGCCTAAGGATGGGGGGGGGGGGAGGGGACTGGAGCCAGAGTGCTTTCCTCAGAAGTGTAAACATTGATGTTTTTCACATAAAGGTTTAGCTTGAAAACGGTGATTTTATCTTCGATTTTGGTGAAAAGTCCCACAAAATAGAAGTATACTTTTTACAAAGATGGGAACTGCGACTTGTTAGTATCCATCTTGTCGGAAACATGGATGTCCACAGCCTTTTCATATTACCATTAAGTGAAGAAAATTGACATTTTCTAGCTGACTGCAGCATGCTGAAGATTTCCAGACATTTAGCAAGTTTGTGCTATGTACTTTTTAAATTCTTGGAATTTTTTTTCCAGCGCAATGTTCATGAAGGTGGTCAACATGATGTGGCTACTCGTTTTCTCTGCAAATGCATACTTTTTAGTTGGTTGGCAAAATAACACCAAAAGTGGCTTGAAAATGGATAATATAGCAGAAAAATAATGCAAAAAGAGAAGAAAAAGTGAAGCATAACCTAACCTAACATAACCTAACCTCCCATAGAAAAAAAGGAATTAAAAAATGCACAAAATTAAAGCAATTTTTGCTCCAAAAAATTACTCGAGAAACCAAACCTAATGTAATATGGCATAAACTTTCTTTAATATTTTTGTTTTAATCAAGATAAAAACCTAACCAAGCATGACATAGTCAAACCTAACCACTTTGCTTCATGCAGGTAAAATGTATGCAAAATTTGTCTCGTGAATACCTGCAGGTAGCTGATCATGTCTGCCTACACTGACTAATAATTGATTGCATGAACTGCTACACATGTACAATGTATATATCCCCGCAAGTAAGCTTATTAAAATTCCACAACATGCCTGGCATTCCATGTAACGATTAACCTGAAAATATGTGTACCTTGTCGAAAATTCATAGCGTATAGCGAAATCATCCCTGCAATTTGTCATTTGATAGCAGCCACTTTTTTGCAATATCTCCATGGACATCATCAATATATTGCAGTAATTGGAGCAGGAATCTTACCCACTCTGTTCCATCACAATACTGCTTGAAGGTATGCTATGACATCCGCCGAACTATCACAATACATATGTGCATTTCAACTGCATCTCTATGTATTTTCCCATACATCTTACCAATCATGTGATATGAGATGTGCAATATTCACAAAATAAAATAAGCTTGGAATGCTATTCATTGATCATTTATCAAGTACTTGCATTGGAATGCAGCTTGCAGTTTACCCCACTATGGAATGCCAATTATGGAACTAGGGATAAACAGCTTCTGTTTTGGTGAGGGGAAGCCATGGTGTTTGTTCAGCTAAGCCACACATAATTTATGTCATTGTCTTCTCCATTATTTTACTGATTCTACCCATAAACATAGTACAAGCTTTTGCTGTTTGCACGCACCGCATTGCGCCGGATTTGAAACAAAATTGTAAGTTGCTGTATTACCACCATAATATATTACATACCCTTCCAAGCTTCATATTTTCGTTAAAATTAGTAACATTTCAGTATCACAAGCCCTCGCCTTAGTGTCCATGACGCGAGTCGGTTGAAAAACCTCGCAGGGAACAATCCAACATATTCCCTGTGGTTCCCTGTGTGTTTCAGGCTTGGCCGCCTCGAGACCACCACATATGTGACGTCATTGTTATGAGAAGGTTTTTATATCGATGGCAAACCCTAAGTGAAATTATTAAATTATGCTGTAAATGCTTCTGCTGTGACAAAAACAATTCAGTTTTGTCTACGAAGTATTATTACCGTTTTTCGCAACCAAAAACCCATTACGGGATGCTTGTCCATTCCAGCCAGGTGGCACAGCTTGGCAGAGGGACATGAACCACAACCGAACCCTATCTGTTTAAGCTGGCTTCTGACACATAAAGGCAGCATTTAAGCACTGGGTGTGGCTTCACACCATTTCATCCAATACAATCCACCCTGCCAACCAGCCTGCCAAGACAGCCAGCCAGTCTGCCTGGCAAGCCAGCCAGCCAGCCAGATTGGCAAGCCAGGTGAGCCAGCCTGGCAAACCAGCCCTGCAAGCTAGCCAGCCTACCCAGCAAGGCAGCCTGCCAGCCAGCAAGCCAGGAGAGCCAGTCCAGCCAGCCAGTCAGCCTGGCAATCAAGCTAGGCAGCTCGGTAGGCCAGCCACCCTGGAAGGCCAGCTAGCCTGGATGGCAAATAAGCCAGCTAGCCAGCCTGGCAAGCCAGCCAACCAGGCAAGCAAGCTAGCCTGCCCAGCAAGCAAGCCAGCCAGCCATCCTGACAAGCATGCCAGCTGAGCCAGTCTGACAAGCCAGCTAGCCAGCCTGGCAGCCTGGTAAGTCAGCCAGCCCAGCAGCTTGGTAAGTCAGCCAGCCTGTGCAACAAGCAAGCTGATCAGCCTGGCAAACCAGCCAGCTAGTAGACTAGCCCTGCAAGCCAGCCAGCCAACCTGGTGAGCAAGCCAGCCAAATAGCAAGTCAGCCTACCTGGCAAGTCAGCTGGCAAGCCAGGCAAGCCAGTCCAGCAAGCCAGGCACTATTACAGGCGTTTACTTATGTATACCTAACTTAACGCGTGCAGACGACCACCTGCACCTGCCAGCCATACACAGAGAGGCGGGCCGCAGGAGATTTCTCTACTCGTCTGTCTTCCACTACAAGAAACTCCCTACTGAAACAAAAACATTGAAGCTGTCTAACTTCAAGAAGCGTGTACGAGCTTATCTCCACGAGCAACACTAGTCACACAAAAAAACTTACAAAATAGATTTGTGTACACCATGCACTCACATTTAGGCCATCGCTTTCATATCACTTCCATAAACTACTCGTTTACAGCTCGTGTTGCAAGCACGGTGTGTGTAGTGCAGAGAGTGATATGGGTATTGTATTATGTTGGTGTATGAATGTTTGTTGCGCATGTGTTCCCACTATTCACCACAAATCTATCCTTTCTTTGTAAATATCTGTGAGTTATACCCAGACTGTCCATTATAGCCACTATACGTGGAGGGCATGTATTGTGAAATAACTTTCCTTTAAAGCGTTAAAGGAAAGTCAGGGGTGTCAAGTTTACTTAGAAAGAAAAGACGTAAAGTTTACTTACTAGTTTCTAGCCACATGAACTCAGTGTGGTATGGTAGAAACCAGTGGCGTATCGAAGAGGCGGCGGGGGGGGGGGAGGTGAAGGATTTGGGACATGCTCTCTCCTGAGAGGTTGTGGGACCCCAAAGAATCGCGCCGGGGTTCGGAAAAATTGCGCCAGGCTCCATAAAAATCCCGCTGAGGCCCCAAAAACTCACACCGAGGCACCTAAAAACCACATTGGGTGCCCAAAAGAGTTGCGCAGGGGCCCATGAAAATGACGCCGGGCCACCAAAATCGCACCAAGGCCGCTGAAAATAACATTGGGGGGTCTTAAACACCATTTCATGGGCCCTAAAAGTGACGCTTGAGGCTCCAAAAAAGTGTGGCCGGGGCCCCTGAAAATACCGCTTGGGGCGCCCAAAAAGTTGCGCCGGTGCCACAGAAAAGTCACACCAGGGCCCAATAAATAACTCTGGATGTTCAGGAAGTTTCGCCGGGGCCCATGCAAATCAAGCTGAGGCCACAAAAAGACGGACCGAGCCCCTGAAAATCACGCTGGGGCCCAAAAGGTCGGGCCGGGGACCTGAAAATCGCGCTGGGGACCAAAAAGTCGATCCGGATCCCCTGAAAATCACGCTGGGAGCCTCACAAGTTTGCACCGGGACCCCAGAAAGTCACATTGGGGGCCCAAAATAGTCGTGCAAGCGTCCTTGAAAATCACTATATGGCTCCAAAAAGACAGCCTAGGCCCCCGAAAATCACGCTGGAGGTATAAAAGATCAGACCGGGGCCCATAAAAATCACGCTGTGGCTCCAAGAAAGTCTGACTGGGGTCCCTGAAAAGCACGTTGGGGGCCTTAAAAGTTCGGACCTGGGCTCCTGGAAATGAGACTGGGGCCCAAAAAATTCGTGTCGGGGTTCACGACGGGGATCCCAAAATGTCGGCCGAGGTCTCTGAAAATAACGGTGAGCTTTGGGACACCAAGAAGTCGCGCCCAGGTCGCTGCAAATCACGCTAGGGGCTCGACAGGTCGCACCGGAGCCCGAGAAGTCTCATCGGGACCACCTGAAAACCGAAACCAGGTCGACGATAAAAACAGTCTGGCATAACAAATCACTCTGGGATCCCAACAATCGCTCCAAAAGCCCCCAAAACGGGTTGGACCTCAAAAACGTGTCGAGGCCACAAAAACTCGCGCCAGGGATTACAACAAACGACAAAGGGGCTACAAAATCCCACTTAGACACAAAAAGTCGCGTCGCTGCCCTTGAAAATCACAATGGGGCCCAAAAAGTATGGCCGGAGCCCCACAAGTCGCAGCTGGCTTCCCAAAAATCAATGCCTACCGGGAATGTCACTCTGCGGCCACAACCATTGCGTCAAAGACCCCCATCCCCCAAAAAAACGTGTTGGGCCCCGGAAAAGAAGCGTGATGGGGCACCAAAAAATTGCACCCGCAGCCCGAAGAATCGTACCGGGGCCGCAAAATATCGCGCAGGACGCATTAAAAAAAAATAACTCGACGCCCAAAAAAATAGAAAGTGACTGCATCGAATCGACCCGAGCATCGGACAATTCGGAACAGGTCCCGAAAGAAAGTTATCCGAAGGGCTGTTTTACTCTGAAGGGTGCCATCGGCTGAAAAAGCTCGTTGAGGAGCCGCAGTGGTGTACCAAAGAGCCAAGTTCCCCCACCCCTCCTGAAGTGGTGGGCTCCCAAGAATCGCGCCGGTGTCCCCGAAAATCGCTCTGGGGCCCCACAAATTCGCCTCTGGGCCCCAGAATTCGTGTAGGGGCTCAATGAATACAGCGGACACCACAAATTCGTGCCGGGCTAAAAAATCTGCGACGGGACCCGCCAAAATCGCGCTGCGGCCCAGCAAAGTACAACGCGCCCGCGAAGTCGCGCCGAGCCCCCGAATATCGCACCCGAGACCCAAAATTATAGTCGGTGGTCCCAACAATTCTGGTCGGGGCATCAAAAATTTCCCTCGGGCTCCAAAAAAATGGCGTCAATGGCCCCAAATAAGCAGAGCGTGGGCCCAAAAAATCGTATCGGACCCGACAAAGGTCAAGCCGGAGCCGTCCAAAAAATGGAGAGATTCCGAGAAATAAATGTCGGAGCCAAGAAAAACGCTCCGGATCCCCAAATATACCACCAGATACCTCCAAAATCGCATGGGGCCCCAGAAACGTTTGCTTGTTTGTTTATTGGGGTTTAGGGGCGCATGGACTGCAGTGGTCATGCAGCGCCCATAACTTAGTCAGTGATAAAGAGTTATCCAAGCAAGAACTAGTCGAGACGGCCTAATGTACAATACATCACCGATCATCATTACGATCAAGATGCACGGTAGAACCATAACGATTTCACCACCTACCAAACGTGACATTAGTCAGGCGCATATATCATAGGAAATTTTATTTCTGATAGGAAGCGGAATAGCTGTCCTGATTGGACAAACAGTGACTCGTCACCCAGTAGTTCCCGTAACGATACTGAAGTGCGTCCAAAGTGACGTCTTCGCCCATGGGCAAGTCGGGGACACGCAACCAATATGTGCTGGACTGACAGTGCGGCGTGGCACCTTTGGCACAGTGGCCTTTGGTCGCCACTCAGGAGGGATCTATGAGTGCTGTATGTGTGGCCTAAACGCAGGCGGCATAGTACCACCTCATGGCGTCTAATTCTATGTGACGATGATGGCCCCTCACCAAGATGGTGTTTGATTCTCCTCAACTTGTTATCTGTCATGGACTCCCAGCTGTCCCGCCATTTCTTGAAAACCGTGCTCCTAATGCCTGGGAAGAAATCCCTCGCAGGGAGAGGAAGACATCGTGTGCGTGGGCCCCGAGCAGCACGCCTCGCTGCAGCGTCAGCAGCCTCATTCCCGCTGATTCCCACGTGGCTGGGAAGCCAACAGAATGCTACCTGTTTACCTTCCATGTTCAGTGTCGTAAGTCTAGATAAAACGCTTTGTACCAATGGGTTCGATGGGTAAAACTCCCTTAGCGCCAATAAGCTGCTAAGCGAGTCGCTATATATAACATGCAGTTCATCATGTCCGACCTCAATAAAACTCAGCACCTTGTTGATAGCGACCAGCTCAGAAGTGTAGACTGATGCATTCGCGGGGAGAGAAAGCGTTCGAGTTGCGGTATTCGTTACAAAGGCGCATCCAACACCAGCGTCCGTCTTTGATCCGTCCGTATATATCGGAGTGTAGTTTTGGTATGACCACGGATAATAGTAGACGGACAGGAAACTCCCCGAATCGGCGACCAAGGACGGGCCATTGCCACCTAGCGGTGGGATGCAGAAGCTAATCCTGGCTAGGATATTGTTTGATTCCAGCGGCACATTCCCGCGTTGGAGAGTAACGCGTTGTTTAGTTTCAGCCAATTTCCGCTTTTTGGAGGAGCTAGGGAACCGTGATCCTGCTGCATGAAGCACTGTGGCGGTAAGGAACTAATTAAAAATATCTACGCCTCCATTTCTTTGTTTCAGGGGACATTTAAATGCATGGCGTGGTGCACTACGTTTATGGCGCGTCGTGTGCGTTTTTGGAAGTAGCTTATGCGTTTTGGATCAAGTGAAGCATGTAATTCTCCATTGCATTGCCCAGTTATTTACTCTAAATCACGGGAAAATCTGAATCAGTGGTATTTAGTCTGTTGGAGCTTTTGTTTGGCTTGAAGCATTGGTCAAAGGGGGCGCCGTAAATGTACCCATTTTCACCTTCATATGCAGCTCTGAAACTAAGGGTTTTGGCTGGAGGATGTCCGATTTGAGGCTGAGGTGCAGTCTAAAGGAGGAATTGTCTGACACAAAATATTGCAATCTTTACCTAAGGTACATGGCTCAATATTTTGAAAGGTTATCAAGGTTTTGGGTTGGTGATATGTGCCATGTATTCAAAAGTCATGCAGGTTTGTCATAATAATTTAGTAAGAAAAAGTAATTATGAGGTACAAATGTTAATTGCTATTGCCATCCTTGCACACAGTACATGTTTCTTTCCGTCTGTGTTGATTTGGTTTGTAAGTAATTATATATTTGCATTTTTTTCCATGTAACATACAACCTTCCATCACCTGTTTTAGGCACGTGCTAATGATACATTTATTTGCTTATTTTGCATTATTGTATGCTATCTGGTCCATCATATCATTGCACATGCTATCATATGATATATATATATATGATATATCATATGCTTGTATGTCATGTAGGTAGGAAAATTACCATATCCTGTTGCAAATGCCTCCTTATAATTTTGCATTCCATCTCTTACTTAGAAGAGGTGGGGCATTCCACGACAGATCGACGAGGGCCCGGCACCCCTATCTCTCAGATCTGGGCCAAAATTGTTATATGGGGTTATCCTATGCCCTAAATCCACCTGTGCAAATTTTACTTCGATCAGGTCGTTCGATAAGGTCACGATGGTCGTCGATCATCGTTTGAAAAGGGCCCTCCGGCTTGTCGGAAAAAGCCCTGGGTCGTCAAAGAGGGCCCATGAAATGACGGAGAGAATCCTAGTTCCCGAAGAGGACCTTTGGCTGTCAGAAAAGGCTCTTTGGCCGACGGATGGAGCCCAAGCCGTACAAGGCCCCTGGTTGGTTGGTTATTGGTTTTACGACACGTCGACCGTTGAGTCATATAGCGTCGCCAATTTCTCACGCCGATTGGTCGCGGGCGAAGAGTAGCGACAGGTGAGATTCGAACCCACAATCTTTCGATTGCGAGACGAGCATCTTACCCCTAGACCACTCGTCCTCGCACACAACAAGGCCCCTGGCCTGATGGAGGGATCCAAGCTGTCGAAATGGGGCCTCCGGCCCGACAGAGGAGGCTCTGGATCATTAAGGAGGGGCCCTGCCTGGACGGAGAGGACCCCGGGCCCTTGGACAGGCCCATGGAGGGGGAGGGGGGTGGGGGCTGCTACACAGTAGTGGCATTTCCCAGAGGTGAAGAGGTACTCGCCCCCTGCCGAGTCCAATGGAGCCCTCAAGGCAACCGCCTTGAGAGCATAGGCGTAGGAACAGGGGGGGCATGGCCCTCCCACTTTTCAAAGTGGGGGGGGGGGCAACAATGGTAGTTGGCCCTACCACTTTTGAGACATTTAAATTTAATAACAGGCAGCATGCACACATTTGAATATGTGAAAAACTTCCTGCAATCCATAACTACATAAAAGTTGCTCATATCAACTGCTGTATGTCAATGTAGCTAGGTAGGTACATGTTTGGAAAAAATAGGCTGCTTCTGGATTTTTGGAATCTTGAACATTATCCTCTTCAGAAAATTATTTCTTGTTCTCTCATCTGGAGGTTGAATTTCATAAGTTATTAACTGTTTGATAATGAGCTGCTATAATCAAGTAAAAGTGCTCAAAATTCACTGAAATGGGTGCAAATTGAGTTACGATGCATAATGTTTGGATACAAATATCCTCCATACTGGATGACTATAAAATAATCCCCTGCACATGCCGGATTACAATGCACAAATCCAACCTTGTCTATACATGATAATAAAATGTGTCGAAACAAATGTTCATTGGAAAGAACGGGACAAGATTATAACTCACCTGGTGAGCGGAAGACAAATATATTTGCTTGTAGAGGAAGCAAAATAAAAGTGACCATTGCGTATGATTTGAGAAAAGTCTTCTGCAACCAAACTGATACCATATTAAACCTTCGGATGACGTCATGCGGGCTTGAAGGACAACTTCGATCTACCTTCTAGTAAAGGTACCTTGGTTTGTTATTTAGTGCAGATGCCTATTGCAGTGCAGGACCGTTTCGGTTCCATATTCTTTTTCACAATCACAAATCATTTCTGTGTTGTGTTCCTGGCGCTAGGATTGACTCATGCATGATGCTGTTTGTGAATACCAAGCTTAACATTAATACTTATTTGTAGTTATTGTCATTGGTTTTTGATAAATAACTTCAGTACCCCTCATTCTTTACTCACTGGCAACTGACAAGTTGACAGTTGTAATGCTAAGCATGAATAATTATGCTGTGTTTTTACTCCCTGCTTTATGTCATTGCATACTATTCACAAAGGTATATGCTTTATATAATTTGTTCATAACTTGCATTTGAGTCACAGGACTCAAATGACTCATTGTGATTTGAATGATTGACTCATGATTCGTCTCATTTTTTTTAAAGATGTGATTCAACTCACGACTCAAGATATATTTTGTGGAAAAGAATCGATTCAACTCGCGACTCATCCAAAAACAATTGATTCATTAGTCGATTCTCGATTCAACTCGATTCGAGCACAAGTCTGCTCGTGACCAACTAACCTGTGCCGACTGAGGGAAGCGGAGTGTCAGGAGAGCCGCAGAAAACAAGGGAGAGCACCTGCCCCCCCCCCCTTCCAACCGTATATGCCTGGGACTCGTCTGGGGCAGGCCAATTCTATTCCGATGCCACCCCCCTCCCCGAAAGGGCTGCTGATTGGCCAAAGACCGATTGGCTGATTGGCCCTGGCAGTCACATTTCCCCCTGAGGTATTTTCTTTGACAAACGACCCTGAGTAGGCATAGGAGCACATGATGAACATTAATTGGGCCGAGGGGCCCCGGAACAGCCATTGGAGCCCTCTGAGGCACTGCCAGGGCCCTGCATGACCCCTTTGCAACAGGAAACTGTAGTTTTCATACCTACATGGCATACAAGCATATGATAGCATGTGCTATGATATGATGGACCAGATAGCGTACAATAATGAAAAATAAGCAAAGAAATGTATCATGAGCAAGTGCCCAAAACAGGTGATGCAAGGTTGCATATTACATAGCAAAAATGCAAATATATTATTACTTACAAACCAAATCAACAGAGACAGAAAGAAACATGCACTGTGTGCAAGGATAGCAATATCATTTAACATTTGTACCCCATAATTACTTTTTCTTACTAAATCATTAGGACAAACCTGCATAACTTTTGAATACATGACACATATCACCAACCCAAAACCTAGGTAACCTTTCAAAATATTGAGCCATCTGCCTTAGGTAAAGATTGCAATATTTTGTGTCAGACAATTCCTCCTTCAGACTGCTCCTCAGCCTCAAATTGGACATACTCCAGCCAAAACCCTTAGTTTCAGAGCTGCATATGAAGGTGAAAATGGGTACATTTACGGCGCCCCCTTTCACCAATGCTTCAAGCCAAACAAAAGCTCAAACAGACTAAATACCACTAATTCAGATTTCTTGTGATTTAGAGTAAATAACTGGGCAATGCAATGGGGAATTACATGCTTCACTTGATCCAAAACGCATAAGTTACTTCCAAAAACACACACAACGCTCCATAAAGGTAGTACACCACGCCATGCGTTTAAATGTCCACTGAAACAAAGAAATGGAGGCATGGATGTTTTAAATTAATTCCTTACCGCCACAGGGCTTCATGCAGCAGGATCACGCTTCCCTGTCTTCTCCCAAAAGCGGAAATTGGCTGAAACTAAACGACGCGTTACTCTCCAACGCAGGAACGTGCCGCTGGAATCAAACAATATCCTAACCAGGATTAGCTTCGGCCTCCCACCGCTAGGTGGCCGTCCTTGGTCGCCGATTCCGGGGAGTTTCCTATCCGTCTACTATTATCCGTGCTTTGACGAATCACAAACTGATGCGTTTGTATTCTCGTTTTTAAGTGTGTTCAGAACTTGACGCATTTTGGAGATAAATGAAGGTCACCATCTTTCTCGAAATAACATCATACTGGTACAGGTACATGTTTGATGAGAACAGAGTTTTTGCAACATCGAACCGGTCCATTGATATGCCAATTTCATGAACACATTAATTCTGACCGACTATTTGTGCGGACTCATGTGCCCTATGGTGATTGTTCGCCTAGCCGGTTAAAATATACGTATAGCCAGATTTTGCGCTTCAACACGGGCGTCGATTCGGATCATGATCTGCTGTTACGCCGGAGCGGTGTAACAGCATGGCTGGGGTAATCGGATCATGGCTGGGGAAGTCGGCTGTGCTGGTCGGCGGACGACAGCTGACCGGGCCGGTCCACGGCGGTGATGATTCAGCCCACTCCTGCTGCCTCCTCCCCCTCCATGGCCACGAACTGGTTATTCGCCGAGTTGGACCGTCTCCCAAGGTCTCGCGCGCAAAAGGAGTGAGTGTTCGGAGGAGCGGCCGGTACAATTGCGGCCGTGCAGGGGCTTGGGAGCCGGGCTCTGAATGGTCCAAGTCAATGATAAAGTGCAACGGGTACAATTAGAAGCGTACGAGGTACAGGACGAAGTATAAGAGGCATGGCGCGAAGTGTGGGCAGTATTATGAAAGCACCATGCAGAACGTGGGTGCATTCTTGTGTTGGAATTGGAGTGGGACACGACCGGTCTGCGAGTGCCATATTTAATCGCTCTGAAGTGCATTAAAAAAGCATTGAACAGCATGCTGCTGCCCCGAAATATTGGTCGGACAAATGTATGTTGTCGAATTATTGCATCGTATTGCGTGCAATGGAACATGTCCTTCGTAGCTCCCTCTGAAGAATACGCCAAGAAAGTAGACTGTTGTTGAGAGTACAGGGGCAGACGATAGAAGAGGGCACATAGTACAGTGGATGGTACAGCCTACGGGGGAGGGTACAGACTACAGGGTAGGGTACATACTACAGGGGAAACTACATGTCTTTACCGGAATCAAGTAAATTTTGGAAGAAGGGTTATGCCAATTGGTCGGGGCCAACAGGAGTCTTGGCTACCGTCGATATGGATAATGGATTAGTTCATAGTTAGTTCACGATATGGATTAGTTCATAAAGAGTAAAGTTATAGGGTTCAGAGTTGTCGGGGGTGAAGGCTTGTCGGAGGCAAACGTTGCGAAGGCACGCGTTGGTGTGTTGTGAGTATTGGGTGTTGGAGGAAATGTCCGCGTAGTGAGTGGCGAAATGCTCCGCGACTACCATGGGTGTTGTGATGTGACGCTGGTTGATAGTGCGATGGTTTTGGTTGTGGCACTGAAGTTTGCTTCATTTTCCTATCGGGAGCGGGTTTTGTATGAAATCCCACTCAGTGCGCGAGCGCACATGACAATTGAAGAAACAACGTAAGCTATTTTGAAATTGGTTTAATTATGAAGAGCAAACAGAGGGCTTGTTATCTGTTTGCGTGTTTGTCTGTTTATTGGGTTGCTCACGACGCACTTTATGCACATTCACGGCTAATGGCGCCGCCCACACCGTTTCGCCAGTGGGCCGCAGGATTTGGAAATGTCCTGAGCGATGCGAGTGTTGAACCCGGGATCTTTGGTACCCAGAGCTCAATACCTTAACCATTCGGCCATCCCCGCCCCGAGGGCTTGTCATCAATACCATTCATACCCGTTTTTTGTGCCCGACCTGTCCCAGAATGGCACCGTTCTGCAAATACAGCAGTGGAGTTGTACTATCATTTTTTTATTCGACAAGCGGAACAATCAAGGGCGTCGCCACCGGGGGGCAGGGGGGGCAGTCGCCCCCTGCCGTGAAACTGGGGGCGCCGCCCCCTGAAATTTGAGGAGGCCCCTATCCGCAAATGTACAGCAAAAAAAGGTGAGCAAGGAGGCCGACGGGACAGAATATCATGCTGTCAATGAGGCCTCAAGACTGACGAGGCCACCAGGAAATATAATCAGGTCTCTATAAGAGCGTAGAACAGAGATTGGGAGGAGGCCTCCAGGACGAAAAGGAGGCCCCATGACGAAAAGGAGGCCCCAAGACGTAGAACAGAGATTGGGAGGAGGCCTCCAGGACGAAAAGGAGGCCCCCCGAGACGAAAAGGAGGCCCCCAGGACGAAAAGGAGACCACATGACGAAAAGGATGCACCCAAGGACGAAAAGGAGGCCCCAAGACGTAGAACAGAGATTGGGAGGAGGCCCCCCAGGACGAAAAGGAGGCCCCCAGGACGAAAAGGAGACCACATGACGAAAAGGATGCACCCAAGGACGAAAAGGAGGCCCCAAGACGTAGAACAGAGATTGGGAGGGAGGCCCCCAGGACGAAAAGGAGGCCCCCCGGGACGAAAAGGAGGCCCCAGGACGAAAGGGAGGCACCAAGACGTAGAACACAGATTGGGAGGATGCCCCCAGGACGAAAAGGAGACCCCAGGACGAAAAGGATGCACCCAAGAACGAAAAGGAGGCCCCAAGACGTAGAACAGAGATTGGGAGGAGGCCCCCAGGACGAAAAGGAGGCCCCCGGGACGAAAAGGAGGCCCCAGGACGAAAAGGAAGGCACCAAGACGTAGAACAGAGATTGGGAGGAGGCCCCCAGGACGAAAAGGAGGCCCCCAGGACGAAAAGGAGGCCCCCAGGACGAAAAGGAGGCTCCCAGGACGAAAAGGAGGCCCCCAGGACGAAAGACGCAGTCCATGCGCCCCTACACTCCAACAATCAACCAACCAACCCCAGGACGAAAAGGATGCCCCCAAGACGTAGAACAGAGATTTGGATGAGGTCCCCAGGACGAAAAGGAGGCCCCTAAGACGTAGAACAGAGATTGTGAGGTGGCCCCCACGACGAAAAGGAGGCCCCCAGGACGAAAAGGATGCCCCAGAACGCAAAGGAATCCTCCAAGACGTAGAACAGAGATTGGGATGAGGTCCCCAGGACGAAAAGGAGGCCCCCAGGACGAAAAGGAGGCCACCAGGACGAAAAGGAGGCCCCTAAGACGTAGAACAGAGATTGTGAGGTGGCCCCCAGGACGAAAAGGAGGCCCCCAGGACGAAAAGGATGCCCCCAGGACGAAAAGGATGCCCCAGAACGCAAAGGAATCCCCCAATACGTAGAACAGAGATTGGGAGGAGGCCCCCAGGACTAAAAGTAGGCCCCAGGACGAAAAGGAGGCCCCAGGACGAGAAGGAGACCACAGCACGAAAAGGAGGCCCTCAGGACGGAAAGGATGCCACCGAGACGGGCAAGAAGCCACCCAGGTTAGACGAAAAGGCTTCCGATGGGAGGCAGGATATTCTTAAGTTGGATATTCTTAAGTTGGAAAACGAGGCCCCCAAGACGGAAGAGGATGCCCCTGCAATATAAAATTAAGACCTGATAGGGGAGACTTCTCCGGACGCAATAGGGGCCCCAAGACGGATAAGAAGGTCTCTGCAGGAATGAGAGAAGGCCACCGAGACCAGCCAGATGAGGCCCATATTTTTGGAAGAGGAGGAACCTGGAAGAGAAAATCTAGGACTAGGACGCAAAAGCACCCTGCTCAGGACGGAAAGGATGCCACCGAGACGGGCAAGAAGCCACCCAGGTTAGACGAAAAGGCTTCCGATGGGCGGCAGGATATTCTTAAGTTGGAAAACGAGGCCCCCAAGACGGAAGAGGATGCCCCTGCAATATGAAATTAAGACCTGATAGAGGAGACTTCTCCGGACGCAATAGGGGCCCCAAGACGGATAAGAAGGTCTCCGCAGGAATGAGAGAAGGCCACCGAGACCAACCAAATGAGGCCCATATTTTGGAAGAGGAGGAACCTGGAAGAGAAAATCTAGGACTAGGACGCAAAAGCGCCCTGCTAAGAGGATAATGAGGCTCCAGACACAGATATGGAGGCCCCCATGACGTGAGAGGAGGCCCCTAATTTGAAAAAGGAGTCACCTAGGAGAGGGTAGGAGTCCCCAGAAATCAAGAGAGTGTCAAAAGTGGCACGGAGGCAACCAGGATTGCAAAAGAGGCTCCAACACCGGAAAGGAGGCCCCAGAATATGAGAGAAGGCCCTAAGACGGAAAAGGAAGCCATTGGATATGAGATGAGGTTTCGGAGACGCAAAAGCAGGCCCCAAACGTGTGAGGTTCCACCGAGATAGAAAATGATGATCCAGAGACGTGGCAGGAGGCACCTAATTCGGAAGAGAACGGCACAAGATTGGAAATGAGACCCCATGATGAACGAGGAGGCCCCTAAAATAGGAGAGAAAGGCCATTGGATACGAGAGATGGCTCCCAAGCGGAAAAGAAGGCTCGAAGACGGATAAGAAGGTCCCCGGGAAATAACAAGGCCACTAAGATAGGAAAGGTTGCCAGTAATTTGGCAGAGGAGGCGCCTGGGAGAGAAGAGGAGTCCACCAGAAGATAAGAGACCACCCCTAAGATGGGTAAAGATCGAATCCAGAGCGCAGAGCAGGAGAACGCAGAGCAGGAGGCCTCCAAGACGTGAGAGGAGGCCCCTAATTTGAAAAAGAAGGCCTCTAGAAGAGAAATGAGGAACCTGCCGGACTCGAGAAGGAGTAGGTCTCCAGGACCAAATGAGGACCCGAAGACTGGAAAGAGTTCCCAGGGAATGAGAGGAGACCCTTAGGATGGGAGTGATAGCAGGTATGGAAGGAGGTGAGGTTTCCAAAATTGAAGATCCTCAAGACGGGTAAGGCTTTGCCAGGATAAAGGAGGAGGCACACGAGGCGTGGCAAGAGGCCCCTAATTTGGCAGAGAATGCCCCTCGAAGATGAGAGGAAGCCCCATGCCATGTTAAAGGGGCCCCAGAATGCAAGAGGAGGCCCTCCAAGACGGGAGAGGAGGGTAGGACACACAAGGAGACATCGAAAACCGGTAAAAAGGCTCTAGGAAATGAGACGACGCGACAGGAGGCCTAAAATCTGCAAGAAGAACCCCCTAAGAAGTAGTAAGAGTCGAGTCTGGGTATTTTAAAATCACGATATGGGTCCCAAAAGATCCGGCCGGGGCCCCCGCAAATTACGCTGAGCCTGGGGTACCAAAAATTCACGCCCGGACCACGAAAATCATGCCAGGGGCACAACAGGTCGTACCGTGCCCCAACAGTCTCATTGGGACCAAAACAAATGAAGCCGGAGCAACGAAGAACAATCCGGACATGGATAATCACTCTGGGGGCCCAACAATGACGCCAAAAGCCTCCAAAACGCATTGGACCCCCAAAAAGTGTCGAGGCCGCTATAGCTCGCGCTGGGGATCCAAGAAAATAACGTCGGGGCCCAAAAGATCACATTGGACCCAAAAAAGTCGCGTCACAGCCCTTGAAAATCACACTGGAGGCCCAGAAGGTCGCGCCGGGGCCCCAAAAGTTGCAGCTGCCCTCAAAATCAATTTTAACCGGAATGTCACTCTGGGACAAAAAAAAACTCCTTCAGTGGCCGCAGTGCTATATCAAAGGGGCAAATGCCCCTCCATCCTGAGAGGGATAAGCTCCCAAGAATCATGTCGGGGCCTCAAAAATCGCGCTGGTGCCACCAAAATTCGCGTCGGTCCACCAGAATTCGCGTATGGGTCTCCAAATAAATACGGCGAGCCCCGGAAAACTCGCTCCGAGGCCCGAAAAATTGCGACAGGAACCGCCAAAATCGCGTTGGGGCCACAGCTAAATACAACGCATCGCACAAACTCGAACCGGGCTCCCCAAATATCGCGCTTGGGAACCACAATTCCCATCGGTAGTCCCGTCGAGGCTCTAAAAAATTGCCCTCTAGGGCCACACGTAAGCAAAGTGTGACCATAAACACAAACACAAATCAAGCTGGAGCCCTCCAAAATAAGGATGGATTCCAACAACTAAATGCCCAGGTAAAAAATGGCTCTGGAGCACCGAACATATTGTCAGATACCTTCACAAATTGCGTACGGCACCGAAAAACAAACCGGATCTCGAACAATCGAGGTGGGATACAAAAACATGGCGCCAAGGGCTCGAGAAATCAGGCCGGGATTCGGACTTTAAAAAAAAAAAAATCATATTGAGCCCAGAAAACTGGGGTTGGGTCTCCGGAACCACGCGCCTGGGTGCGATAAGCCACTCTAGGACCTAGAAACATCGTACCGAAGCCCCAAAATTGTACTTGGGCCCCACAAGTGTGCGTCAGAAGCCCAAAATAAACACATCGGGACCCTAAGAGCACAACGGGGGCCGAAAATACAACTGACCCTCCAAAGCGCACAGTCTCACAAAAAGCGACAGGGCCTTAACACATGCGTTGCAGCCATAGATATACATACCGGGAGGTCTAAAAAATGCACCGGAAGCTCTCAAGGCACACAGTGGTCATGATAACGCACAATAGCCTGAAAAGGTGGCTGGGGCCGCAAAAGGCAACATGGTTCCAAAGCAAACAAAAAGACCGGGCGCTAAATAAACACATCGGGATCTTCGAAAACGCCGACACGTCAAAAAAATTACTCTGTGCACAAAAATTCAACAAACCCTAAAACGAGCAGGGGGTTCGAAAATGCTTTAGGCCCCTAACAAAAATGGATTGGAGCCATAATACACAATCATAGACCAAGAAAGACGCAACGAGTCCAAAAAAGAACGCCAAGGCTTGGCCTCGGTTCGGTATCCAATCTGGGAGGATAGCAGCAAAGATATGAAGTGCATCAAAGCTCAGCGGAAACCGCATTTCATAACTACCAGAAAATGTGGAAAGTAGGAAACTAATGATCGAATTTAATCAATCGACTTTTCGAAGCGAACGCCCATGCGAATCATTCCATCACGCCAAATATGGCGCAAGTCTATCATGTTGGCAGCAATTAGCAAAACGCAGAAGGCCTAGCAGAAACCATAGCATCGCACGAAGTGTGGCGAATGCACCGAATACGAAAAATGGGTGTGCACTGACGTTGCCGTCGTGGCGACCGGGTGTTATGAACTGGAATGCCTGAAATTGTAAAATTTTGTATTTTAAAGTGGTGGGTAATACATTTTACTTTGAAGTTATGGGCCTAATACATCTTCTAAACCCTGCTCGTTTTAGGGCCTTGTTGTGTTTTTTTTGTGCACCGAGTATTTTTTACGTGTCTGGGCGTTTTCGAAGATCCCGATGTGTTTATCTAGCTCCCGGTCGTTTTGTACGTTTTGGAACCATGTTGCCTTTTGTGGCCCCAGCCTCTTTTCCAGGCCCTTGTGCGTTCTCATGGCCCCTGTGCGCCTTGCGAGCTTGCAGTGTATTTTTCTTAGAGCTCCCGGTATGTTTATTTAGGGCTGCAACGCATGTTTTAAGGCCCTATCGCTTTTTGGCAGACTCTGTGCGCTTTGGAGGGCTAGTTGTACTTTCTGGCACCGTTGTACTCTTAGAGTCCCGCTGTGTATATTTGGGGCTTCTGACGCACATTTGTGGGGCCCCAGTATGATTTTGGGGCTTCGGTGCGATTTTGTCTGGGTCCCAGCGCGACTTATCGCGCCCAGGCGCGTGGTTCCGGATACCCAATGCCAGCTTTCTGGGCTCAACGCGATTTGTGTGGATCTTTTCTGTTTTATTTTAAAGTCCGGATCCCGGCCTGATTTTCGAACCTCTGACGCCATGTTTTTGTATCCCACCTCGATTTTTCGAGATCCGGTATGCTTTTCGGTGTCATACGCAATTTTAGAAGGCATCTGGAAAAAAATATTCTGTGCAACAGAGCCATTTTTGCTGACCCGG
Organism: Ashinkailepas kermadecensis; assembly: GCA_034440615.1. Classification (NCBI taxonomy): domain Eukaryota; kingdom Metazoa; phylum Arthropoda; class Thecostraca; family Neolepadidae; genus Ashinkailepas; species Ashinkailepas kermadecensis. The sequence goes on from JAOTOM010005028.1 coordinate 573,346, forward strand.
ACATTTATTTGTTGGAATCTCTCCTTTTTTGGAGGGCTCCAGCTTGATTTTTTGGGATACCGATCCGGGTTCGTGGTATACGTGTAATTTCAGCAGTGTGAGGTAACTTATCAAGGGATACCAAAAGAAAACCTTAGAACTGAGTGGTGGAGTTAGGGTTGAAATCCGACCAATCAGAAACCATAGTGGTAGATCAGGCCCCTCCACAGGACAATTTAGTTGATGACTAATTATATTATGTCGAAATGTACCCTTTGACAAAATAGCGGTCGAAATCCAAGGACTTTTTAATGGTCGTAGGTGCCCCCCCCCCTCTCCCTGCAAATCCGTTTGCCCCCTCCTGCTTGACGCAAATATAGGCACTCCACTGGTCCCTCAATAATTTTCCGAAACATACGCCCATGGGGAAAAGCCAACATTGTGGGGACAAATTACCCCTCATAAGCATACAATACAACATCCATGCCCCATATGAAATGGAATGAGTGATGTTTTTAAATGCATTTTCTTCCAAAAAACTTCTTTTCTGTTATTACAGCCTGCATGATTAGAGCTTCCCAGCTTCCATACCTTCTCAACGTCATTTACAAAACGGTACAGCACAGCGAAAACGATGGGCGTGACGGCGTGGAATTTGAAGGCTTGGATTATGTATGTACTGGCATTGTTGCATTGTTGCATTGTCATTTATGCATTGGTGTTCAATGCTTGTTCTTGCCGTGAATTTATTCGCTGAGGATATATTTTAGCTCGTGTGACAGTTGCCTTGCAGCCAGCACCAAATGTTATAAAAATAAACAAATTCCTAAGATTACGCTAAAAAAAACCAGTGCAATCCACTTCTCGTTGTCACCTTTACGAAATTGTCGTCCTTGGACTGAAAAATGGTCGTTCAAGCTTTGCTTATGACATCAAGCTGGTGGGAATAAATAACAGTAGTGATGAATCTAGCTATATTCAGTTAGACTTGGAGGACTTAAAAGTGGGTTGATCAATGGGAGATATCTGTAAGATATGCTTAGCACCAGCCCCGCCAGCTCGCTGCAATCTAGAGGCCAGCGGGAAGATTCGAGAAAGCATTGAGACGATGGTTTGTTTTGGCACTTATGTATTTATCCAAATATTACTTATTTATACCCTGGTATGGCCCAGTTTTCAGCGAAAATGATTAGTGCTATTACGTTTTGAGTAAATGATGCACCATGCCAAGAACAAACAAAAACCAATATGAAATCATGTTCCCCATCCTCGAACCATAGTATAAGAGCCTAAAAACAATATGAGACCCTAACACAATGGAGGCCCCCTTTTGGGGAACCGGAGGCCCCCTTCCGACCTTGCCCCCCCTGGGAGAATTTCGTGGCGACGCCACTGGGAACAATACGATGATGTTACGTGGGTAGCTCTGGACAATTTCATTTCCACTGCGGAATGAACTGCGAGAATAGTTTTACACCTTACTATGCATAATCTTGCGTTCTATTGAAAGTTCACCATAACCATATTTGTATGCTCGTCGAGAGGTGTTATTAGTAGCCATGGTTACGCTAGAGGTGTAGAACTATTACGTGATTCACCATAGTCGCCATATCTTACGCCGAGGTAGAATAGTCAAGAGATGGTGGAACTTTTATTGTCACCGTGCAGAATTGCGCAATTTTGGGTGTAATGCTACCTCAATTGAAGCATAAATGTTCTCTTATGGTATACTATTACTCCGAAGTTATGCGGAGCATAATTACTCGGTGGTAAACCATTCCTGAATAGTCCGATCTATGCCGAAAGATAAAATAATATAGGAAAAGGTCGGACTCATGGGCACCGTAGATTTACTTCAGTTTCTGGTGTAACTTCTTTCGTGTGTTTCCAACAAGACGGCGCATCACCTCATGTGCCTGCACCATGGTCATGAAGTTGATGCGCTCCAGGTTCAGTGAAACTGATATAATTGTGGTGTGGGTTATAAATATGTTCGGCATCGTAGCTGGGGCAGGCATATCAGTATTGGTAAGGAAACCACGATATACATATATATATATATTGTAAATGCAATTTGCCTGGAGAAGGGCACCACCATTATTGAGATACTTAGCAACCGATTGGCGTCGCCAAGAATTTGAATAGGAAGAGCAGAGTTTTAGGTCACTTCCAGAGGTGTTGATTTCTGAAAATGACTGTGGGCCCGATGCATGGAGGCAATGGGTGAGCCCAAAAGGATTGGGATCACACATGATAGGATCCCATTTAAAATTGAAATGATTGGGCTGACAAACCAGCTTTGCATGTTGGCAAGGACCCTTCAAAAATATGCAAAGGAACACCAATCTCATGCTCACTTCATTCCATGCAACACCCTGGACTGGAGGCAATGCTAAATTTCGCAAAGTTTGAGGGAGGGTGTCAGGGGCAGTGGCGTGTCCAGGAATTGTCTTCTCGAGTGGGGGGGGGGCACTTGTCTGCAGGGTCGCCATTGGGAAAGTATCTCTGGATAGGGTTGGTTATTGGTTTTACGACACATCGACCGTTGAGTCATATAGCGTCGCCAATCTCTCACGCCGATTGGTCGCGGGCGAAGAGTAGCGACAGGTGAGATTCGAACCCACAATCTTTCGATCGTGAGACGAGCATCTTACCCCTAGACCACTCGTCCCCATCTCTGGATACTTTCTAAATATGTTATACAGTAGCCTTCTTCCAAACAAAAGTAACAGAAATACAAGATAAGTCTTGTTGCACCTTGTTTACCTCACTGGCTAGAAAACCAAATTGATTGTCAGTTTTCATTCATATTTATTGCACAGTGCTAACGGAGGCCGCAAGTTTGGAATGCAACTTGTTGCATACTAGTATTTATGGTGAATGCAACGAAAACAAAAACAGAAATTGCTTAAGAACACCTAAATGGCTTTCCTGTAATTATGTATGGCTACAAAGTTTATCAAATAATGTAAATATTGGCTATGTTTCCTTCCGAATATTTTAAACTAGGATTTAAGTAATTTAGTATAATTGTACTGGTGCTGCTGCCTGGCGAAGCGCTAGTGCTGGCATCTGACGTGATGGAGCTACCCGAATACGAGCCATTTCTTCCTCCAAGTTCCACCTCCGACTGTTTGCGTGTCTGCGTATTCGCCTTTTGCTATTGCATGAGGTTGTCTCTTTATTATAAATAAAGTATTGGCCTATTCGCGTGTTCGCCTCTGTTATTGTTTATTTATTCAAACATGTTACTCGACCAGCCACCATCTAGTGCAGAAGTCTTCGACTGCGGTCTTCCAGTCGTCGTTGGTGGGTGATCGGAGTACTAGTGGTGCCAGCCGGTTGTAGACTGCATAAGAGACCTCATACACCAGCTGTGGCAGGGTGCACATGGTGATCCGGTAAGATTATGTCACCATCTTCATGGAGCCACCTCCTGTCAGATATCCACAAAGTGTACAGAAATGGCTGTTCTAACCATATTCTGGCAAGAATATCCCCCTGATGGTTGGTGTAGGTTCCTCTGTGTTTTAAACATAGTCCGGTAGAGGCAGGGGTGTAGCTTTGTATGCTTTTTGGAGGGAACTTGCCCCCACCCCCAATGTTGGCTGTGCCCCCCAATAATTTCAATTTTAATATGGGACCCAATGTGGTATGTCACCGAATTCATTTGGGCCCGCCCATTGTCTTCATGTATTGTGCCCTCCCCCAAATAATGTGCATAAACCTACGCCCCTGAGAGGAGTGGGAAGTTGGGAGGGTGAAGTGAATTGAGGACAAAGTCCAATGATGATCACAAGCAGTGGCGGAACCAGAAGATTTTCCCAATGGAGGCTCCAGGAGGTGACGAGAGGTATTCCGGACATACGCCATACAAACCATTACAACCAATGGTACGGCGAGGGTGACACTGCGAATGGTGAACCAAGAAGGGGAAGATAAAATTCAGGACAAAAAATTATAACAAATCGCACGCAGTGGGGAACCAGGTTTCCCCTTAAGGGGCGGAATCCGCCCCCTACAGATTCAGGTCTAAATGAGCCGTACCGTAATAGGGTTAATGAAGCGTGGAAGTTGGCATGCGTTGGCTAGAAGTGATCATCATACCAGCTAACCCTTATAATGGGTTGTGTGTAATTGAGAGCCGGTTAGTTAATGTACCTTAATACCTTAACCACTCCGCCATCCCAGCCCCGTAAACATTTGTAGCCACCACTAAGATTGGAGTATCAGGTGTGAGTAGGTTTTGTTTTGGCAATCGCGCACGGCACAAATGCATGTGATGGCTATTGGTAGGTCGGCTGAGCGTGCGGTATACCGTGTCAGCCTCCAACGGTCATTAGATTTGTAAATCGCAGCCATTCAGCATTCCTTGAAAACTGTGACTCGAGCCTCGGCACTAAGATAAACATTTGATTTGTCTCACCGTCCTAAATGCGTAGTATGGTCGATTAATCTGAAGCTCGGTCTCGTCAGTCACTCCTCTTGAGGAGCATAAAGGGATGATTTGCCATATGATCAACATGATCGATGCGCCCTAAAGCCCGTAGAATGTGGACAAAGTTTTTCATTGGACGCAAATCTTCATTTCAAGATTAGATCAGCGTGCATACCTATGTGATCTCAAGGACCTTACATAACGAGTTTTTACGCTGTCGTACCTTCTGAACAAACAATTTTCAATGACACCCATACCAAATACCTTCCATAATGCACACATAACATTCATTTTGAAGTCAGGTCACTGACCCATATGTGACCTCTGTGACCTCTGATGAACTTACATGTGTGACTATCTTTGTTTATAAGAAGAGTGCTTTAAAATGAAATCCATATCTGTCATATTCTGCGATGCACACAAAGCCACTATTGCGAGGTCAGGTCACTGACCCAGATGTGATTTTTCTGGCCCCTGACGTACTTGAGAATATCACCATCGTGTTCTATGAGCGAACAGCTTTGAAACAACGCCCATATCGGCTGTGTTCATAGTCACGCATGAAACAATGCAATGCATTACCGCGCTTTATCCTGGCCCGGCATCAGGTCACTCGACAGAGGTCAATCAAGTTGGAAGAGTAACTTCTCGTATGTCTGCATGCATATCAAAGGAAAACCGATCAGAAGAACATGCATATAAAAATCGGGAACCTGGTCCAAAGTTGGCTACGACCTCGGGTCATTGACCTGACCTGAAGTAAAAATTTGATATATATGCTTTATAGGCAATGCCTAATTGTACCCACATACCAAGTTTTATTTCAATATCTCTATTTAGATGAGTTATATAGCAAACACGTCCGTTTCCATCACATATTCCGGAATGGCCAAAGCCGTGTTGGGGAAGCGCGTGGGGACGGGTTGTGCGAACACCGTGAACTTGGCCCCTCACGGAAGTAGCCGGAATACTGCGTTGATGGGTTGAATTTCAGCACTTCCCCGCCCTCCTCGACGAGCATGTTTTCATCGATGCAGGGAGCTGACTTCACAAGGTATGACCCCCACAAGGTATGACCTCAAACTCCTGGAAGAAGCACAGCAGGTGTTCAAACGTCTCTTCTGCAAAATAAGTTCAAAAGATATAAACAAGCCAATATGAAAACATTCGTCCTGTACCTATTGTGTCCCCTGGTAGAACTGAAGCTCCCTATGGGGAAAAACATGACTATGTCCTTTGTCATGACGCAAACTGCAAAACATAGCAGGTTTCAATGATATCTTCTTGTTGAGGCAGCACTCTAACTTTGGGGTGTATTTTTAAAGCTTTGGGCAGGCAGTAGCAATATACAGAGGCGCAGCGAAGGGGCCCCGGGGGCCCGCTCCATCCCCACTAACAACCAAAAATGTACTAAGTGAAACAAGAAATTGTTGAGTTTTTCACCACGTAAAACGACAAATTTTCGGTGCGATACCCGCGCCAAAACGTTCTCCGCTTCATGACACTGTTAAGAGTTAGGGCCCCTTAAGAAAATTCTGGCTGCGCCACTGGTAATTTGTGGCAGGTCTTGGAACCTAAAATTCAAATTTATTTTTAGTTCCACTCACATCAGCACATTGAATAAAGAAATTCTGGCGCCATGACCATGGCACTGACGGATCCAAGGGGAAACTTAGGACATGTGCCCTCGCCCCCTGATGTACATGTGGCTCCCATTTGACAGGGAAAAGGTGCTCTCTAGCACACTTGAGTGCACAACTTTCCACTCAACGACTGCTTCAGCTGATAGTACCCCTCATGCTAGAAAATACTCTCAATCCGGAGAAATGCTGCTCCCATACCCCCACCCCCTTTTTTAATACCCACCCTGAATTAAATAATCTGAAAGTCAACTTGACCTGATCTTTCTAAAAATGGTCCAGCTGGATTCGGCGCATCAGATAACCCCACGCAATTATTTTCATCAAAATATATAATAATGGGTGTTATTTTGGCCCTTTCACTTGTCGATTTGTCGTGGAATTTTGGGATTTTGATGAGTTTTGAATTTCTTCCTCCCCGACATGTGTAGCTGAAGATTTGTTTGTGCATCTACTCGTGTCTGAGACCAGGTTTAACTGTTCGTTTATCGATGGCGAAGATTTTGCTCACTGTTGATTCAACGATGACCGAGCTGGGGTAAAATTTTCGGTTTATCTGCTGCTCGTACTCCAGCTTGTCACGATCCCTGACTGCGGGGGAGGAGCACTTCGGTGCTTTGCGCTGTTCCAAAACAACGGAACCCGATTTTGAGATCCGGATTTAACACGGTTTGTGGCATGCTTGTCTGTATTGGATGTCATGAGCAGCTGAATTAATTTCTAGCCGGTATTTTTACGAAGCTGCACCGTCCGTAAATTGCAATGTGATTTTATCCTTTATCTTTTACAATTTTATCTAACGTGATGGCAGGAATGTGATCAATTGACTAGGTATTTCGTAAGTTCCACCATGTGGCAGTGCCTTAATACATGACTTTGACTTTGACTTTGACTTTGGTTTGTGACTTTTTTAAAAGTCCAGATTTATGTTCCGTAATATTCTAGCAATTGCCAACACTTCATGCATTATCACTGGCCTCACTTAAATACGCGTTCCCTATATGATGTGTGACTGGCATTACTCGTTGATTGCTGTAACAATTGTTTGAGGGCCGCCGGAGCGGTCATAGGTCGCTGTGACAAGGCCAAGAGTCGGGAGTGCTGCCGCCTTTGTTGCGGCTGACCAGCATGACGGTCTTTCTACAGATGTTCGCAAGGTCGTGCTGTGATTGCCATCGGATTCAGCCGGCCCCGCCGTAAAGCAGACTCCTCTCGGTGCCAAGCTCACCAGGCTCGGTTGAGGTCAATAACAAGACGCACGACGCCATCCTCCTGGAACGCACGAAGCAGTCCAGCTGGGGTTGGTGGAGTTCACATCGGCTCCTGCGGGGACTACTGTGTTCTGCTTGGATCCACGCCGGCTCTGCTGGATCCTATGCCGTGCTTTGCTGAGGAACCAGTTGTGCTCAACTCACTGAACTACACGGAATACTTCGCGCTGGTAGACCTCTGGCACCACTGAACTCAGAACATCCTGTGGTTATCATCGTCAGAGCTGTTCCTGCTCGTTGCCTGATATCCGGGCCGAAATGGCAGGCTCGGATGAGACTGGTAAGTCCAGGGATCTCACCTGCCCCACTTAGCTGACCAATGACTATTATTCGACTGGTGCGTTGAGTGGTCTTGCCTACCTTGGTGATGTATGCTCCCCATTAACACGCTTTTGCATTTTTGCCAAAATGAGTATCGCAACACGGCATGGTATCACACCTTACTTCGCCGCTTCACATGCAACTGTCGTGTCGACTGATTTTCGCGTACATCCCATCGTTTTACTGACGATGTTGTGGGCTCTGCACGACCGACACTGTCGATGCGCCCCTGAACTCCAGTAACCAACCAACCAACCAACCAACCAACCAACCAACCAACCAACCCTGACAACTAACTAAGCACAGCTATTATTAGGTGTGCTTCTAATTGCGTTTGAGAAGAAAGGTAAATGCTTAGAAGGGCAGCTTTTTTTTTGCCTTCTGCTATGGCTTCCTTCCTAACATTTTTCAATGGTGACACTCAGTGTGTGTGTCTTTGCGCCAAATTAATGTCTGTAAAAAGTATATTGCTTATGTACAGTGGCTATGTTCATGTTGAAGAAGCTTCCAATCGTTGCATTTCGTTGTTTATCCTTGAACCTTCTGCTGGGTTGAGTCGTATTATTTCTTTGTCTCCTCCATCTACGCTAGTCCTGTTCTGTCTGCCGTATAGTTTTGCAAGCCTAAAGAGTATCTCGTTTATGAGTGCTTTTCTTGACTTCGCTTGTAATCCAAGTTAATCATTTTATCGAATGGCAAAAGCCTTTACGAGCGATAGCGTTAGCTGCTGTTAGCGGAACATTCGATGTGAGATTTTCCCTTACGATATGTATGTCTGTGTCGAAGACTTCGTCCCAGTTTACATGTGTACGTGTAATGCGAGTTTATCTAAGTCAGTGATAAGCTCACATTGGTGAGGCGGTTTGGCAAGGATATTGAATCTTGTTGTGTATTTTTTATGGAAACCCCAATTAATTTGCCACAGAAGTAGCCTAGCAGAGGCGCAGCCAAGGCCTCCCCCCCCCCCTTGCAAGCAAAAATACACTAAATCAAACAAGATATTTGCAGATTCTAATCACGCAAGAGCAAAAAATTTCGCCAAAGGCGTTCTCTGTTTCATGAGTTTTTTTTGGTCGGGCTCTCTTAAAAAAAATTATTTACTTGTCACTGTAGCCTAGCGTATTATGAGCAGATGTCGATATGGAGCCATCACGCAACTGCCACCTGGCGGCTGCGGCGGCCATTTTCCAAAATTGCCTGCTGCTGAACCGCCACTGGACAACCATTACCGGGAAAATGTTATGTTCTAAGGCTTCATCTGAGTAGAACTGGAAGGTAATTTTACATATTATGTTCATATAAAACAATGTTTTAATCCACTGGAAAATACTAAAGTTGAAAAACTAAAAAAAACTGCATGGGTGACTCGCAATTATAGTTTTACATTCAAGTTCACATTAATATCTTAAAGTTAACACGGTTCTATCACTGGTCTGGTCCCTCACTGGCCACGTATTGCGCTTTCATTTCATAACAAGCGCAGGGTATTCGGCCTTCGCCAGCTAAAGGAAAACAGTTATTTAGAGTGCATTGTACTCTGAATGGAAATCGCCATGCGAAGACCACTTTCGAGCTACATCGGGGCATGTTTCACACAAAAGTTTCCCATTGATTCGTGATATTCAGGGAATATGCGATATTGTTGGATATGAGTGATTTATCTACCTAATTAAGTAGGTACGACAGGTGGCAAATGCTAGGGTCGAAAGCCTGACGAAGAAGCCTCTTCAGGACTAGCGGTCCCTTACTGGGCTTTGATGTGATGCCTAGTCAGGTCTCTAGTTTCCATGCACTCACTAGTGTATCCAGGGGGAACATCTCAGTCACTCGCTCCCCCAAGCAGCCTGATTTGGAGCGAAATTGATATTCGATCTCAAATGTAAAAACAGTAGCATCTTGTAATTTGCTCTCAGCTCATGCTTTACTAAGTTTTCAAAATCGAAGGAGTTTGAAAATTTGTGATTAGTTTTTACTTGGCCCTATCAGGCGATTCAAAACCAACTTCCTGGGTCTCCACAATGCATACAATTCGAATTAATATATAGAGAAGCCTCTAAGCCAATCATTGGTGAAAGTTTTCTCTGATGTTTACTGATATGATTTAAATGATTTAATATTAATTTCTTTGTGATTATTTTTTCTGGGAAAATTAGCAATTTAAGCTGTACTTATATCTCAATAAGCAGTCATTTCACTCAGAAAAGAACATGAAGATCACTTCAATAGCATTGAAAAACACCATAAAATCTTTATTTGACAATGTAGGTGCATGCTAACCTCAATAAAATATGTGACAAGTGTGCAGAAAAAGGGGTTGGGTGGAGTAGTATATATTGAATAATAATATAATATTGCAACAAAAAATATAGCCTGACGTAATCTAACCTAATCTGCTGATGCTGAGTGACCTAAACCTACTGGTGTTGGATCGCCTGAACCAATTGATGCTGGATCGCCTAATATCACTGCGGCACTGAAGGAGTGAAGTAGTCCACATCATCTGCCGTATCGATGCTAAGTAGCATGCTTTTAAATGGTGAATATTTTGATTATATGTAATCGATTGCCCAAAGAAATGGTAAGGGAGGAAGTTGCTAGGTAAGTTTCAACAAGTCCAGTCCATGCATTTGTTTTTCTGATTTGATCTCAGGGGCTTCTACTATATCAGACGTTTATAGCTTTTATTCAGACAAGACAAACTGATACGATCTTAATTAAATGCCTCGCTATGGTGTGCTATGCTTGTGTAGAACAGCAAAAGTATTGATACCTAAATTAGTAAATATTGTCGATAGTCCATACAAGATAGTTCTTTTCAGAAAAGTATTCATGGAAAACGCCATTTGGTGTAAAACTATCTTGCTTAAAATTTGCTTCATGTTTACCAAGTAGATGAAGCAGCATAACTTGACAAGACTAATGACTATATGGATTGTTGCTTTTAAAACTATTATGATAAGCAACTTTTCACTTTAGCCAAAGCATCTATGGAAAAATGGGTGCCATTCAAAAGTAGATACATATGAATGATCAGCATCAAATACTTTCTTGATAAAAAAAATAGAGATGGGATACTGAAGGAACATAAAAAGGCACTATATTTTAGTGTCATCTAGCATCATGTTGGGCCCTTTAAATTCACTTTATTTGATGCAAGCAACAGTATTTGTTGCATGTCAGTCCCATGGTGCAGCCAGACATCTTCGGGTATCTCATGTGGAGGGGATCTCCTCTGCTTCCTGGGGGATGCTGTAGGGGTGTGTCAAGGGACCTCCTTTCCTTTTCCTGGGGGTAGCTCTGGGCCTCCCGTTTCCTAGAGGGATATTTGATTCCCAAAGCCTCTCCCCTGGCTCAGCGGTGCTGTTAGCCAGTGTACTTGGTTGGTTATTTGAGTTTTAGGGCGCATCGACCAGGTTTGGTCATTTAGCGCCCCAGTGGTTCCATGCCTCCTGGTTGGTCGGTTGGTTATTTGGGTTTTAGGGCGCATCGACCAGGTTTGGTCATTTAGCGCCCGAGCCAGTGTACTTCATATTTATTAAGTTCTCTTCCATTGGTGACTGGACGTGGATATTGTACAATCGATGAAGTTATGCTTCACCAAACATGTCAGTTCCTTGTGTCAAATATATTTCCATGAGCATCCATATGTGCACCTAATACTATAGTGTATTAAGCAACAAACGGAGCCACTGGAATATTTTTTTGCAAGGAATCTATGTAATTGTTTTTTTTCATCGTACCTTTCTAGTTGAGGTACCCTGTTTACTGAGTCATAAAGCGCAGTGACGTCATTAAAACGTCATACACAGGTATTGTCATCGCCAAAATTAAGATCGCTCAACAAATTATCATATTATTAGCAACACTGCACTTCTATTTACAATGGAATCAGGTCGTTATCGTCCCTGCGAGTACCTATGCGCCTCTAGGAAGCATCAGGGGCGAATCCAGGAACTGCTATGCGGGGTGGGGGTCACATGTTCGAAGGGACGCCACTTCGAAAGTACCTGGATGTGTGCCGGACGGCTTTGCCTTCCTAGGGGTGCCTATGGCTGAAACATTCGAGGGGGAGGGTACACTCGATCCTTCCTAGAGGGAAGTCTTTCCTTCCAAGGAGGCGCCTTTTCCTCTCAGAGGGGCGCCCCTGGATGACAAATTCAAGGGGGTGCCCCAGCCTTCCCAGAGGGGCTTCTTTTCCCGACTGGAGGGGCACCACCTTGCCATGGGGAAGGGGGCACATGCCCCCAGTGCCCTTTTTATCTTCCCCTGAGAAGCATTGAATGGATAACTTAATGATTCGTACTTCCATTCCCTGTCATATGCTTAGCTTATTCTGATATTGCTTTCAACTAAGTCAAGCATTTCGGTAGCTGGTAACTTCGCGAAAATGTGTAAGAGTGGCAAGGGGGAAAATAAAGACGAGTGAGACAGGCCGAATCTTAGTATCATCATTGCTTGCATAATTCAACAGACACGAAATAGCGAAAATGCAGCGGCTTTATTATCCATCCAGCGTTGGTATCGAAATCCATTGTTTGATAACTACTTTTAATATAAGGAGTGATATAATGAGTGATCGATCACATAATGGTGTTAAGGGACATGACTGGGATTAACTATTGTTCACATAGCGCTCATATGGCGCTATTCATCCATTGGCATGAACAACATAGTCAAGGCGTTACATACGTGCAATAGTGCAATACACACATAGGAGACATGGCATAGCGGCGGCAGATGAGCGCTCCGCTACCACGTACAATCATCCGACACGGCATTCCTATAGCTTTAAAGCTTTCTCATGGAGCTCATGGTGTCCGAAACACTACGTCTTTTTATGGCATTCTTCTCTATAATTTCACATTTGATCCTGACGGTCATGTAAAAGTGCAAGAAATACTCCCACGAGCTAGCACTTTTGCAACTTTGGTCGTGCTCTAGCAATGGAGAATTTGACATGCTGGTAAGACTTACTTCAAATATAGTTGAAATACTCCAACGCTTTTATAAGCGTTGGCACACACCTGACAAATGAAAAACTTGCTCATAATTATCTACAAAAACTTGTTTCATGTTCTCTACACATGCTTCGTATGGTTTTGATGGAACAATGAGTCCGCCGAAATTGTCCAGCTTGCATGATGTTAAAGCTTGAAAGGAATGCTTCTGGTCGGAGATATTTGCCGAATCGCAAGTTACAATTTTGGAAAGTGTCGCATTTAAAGCGCTGAATGAGGCATCTTGCGAAATGGTCGGCCATGCACTTCAAAATATGAAAGACTGCAGAGTCTACCGACATGGACGTATTAAGTGCGGAGGATGAAAGCGGCTTGCGGGCCCTCGATCTCAGACAAGTCTTCTCCACAACACTAATTCTTCTCGCCCACTAACACAAGCTTTTGAAGTATTCATCCCCCATCAATTTCACAATTAGTGATGGAAGGTCTCAACAGATCACTGGCAAAACAGTTCCGAAAACTATGCCTGAACTTTTGACACGGAGGATTATTAGAATTACCAAGACTCTGGCGGACACCAGCGAATACATTTTCAAACCTGTCTTGATTTATTCGTTTGGTCAACAAAAATTAGTCCCTTCCCTTTGTAACTCGTTCCATAGGTTCATCACTGCACTGATGGAAGCTTTCCACCCTTCGAGACAACACATTTGCCCATTTGCGAGTATTAATTCTCATGTTTTCCAGCATGTCAAAGCTGTCTTTCAGTACTTTGTGGTGGGGAGAATGCGCTGTCATTTTTGACGAAGTGAAACCGTATCAGTAAAGCTGCGCTTTAGGTTGTCGAATAGATTATTGACCTGCTGTAGGAATTTTTCCGTATGTGTCGCTTCTGCGGAAATTGTTCTACTTCCACCAGAAGACGGATTGCAGAAGGAAGAGAGTGGCTCATTGTATGTGCTGCGATTTTCACTTTCATCATTGAGAAAGCCGGAAGAGGAGTGTGTGTTCTGTCAACTTTGGGGCCAGATTGACTTCATGTGCAGCGTCAAATTTGGCAAGCTCTGCCACATATTGCCACAACACACGATTTTCGTACACGGTACAATCATACCTTTGAAGATTGTTCCTAATGAGTTGTTAGATACCTTATATCACTTTTTAATCCTATACGCATGTAAGCGTAAGGTCTCCTAGGAACTCAGGTTCCATGATTGTAGGATTTTTCATGAACTATAGATCATAAGTATATAATAACGTATGCACTAACCTCCGGAGTTCTGGGAGTGTGGGGGGGGGGCGACACTTCGACGCACCACTAAGGTTTGCAAGAAATACCTGAAGCAAAAAGATAACACTCTGAAACATTAGACATTGCAGTGAAATTAAACTGGCAATACGCGACCCAATTGACAGGGCAAGGACTTGTCAGGCCACTGATCTCCAGCTCCCTAAATTCATTTTGTCAAAAGAGCAAATATTCACCTTTCATTTCCTGCCGCTGCTTGCTCAAGGGACCGGTAAATAAATATCCCCATCATGGAATCTTCCCGGTGCCGAATAGGCCATGCACCATGAACATGAGAACCTGTGAAGCTTGCTGATTCTTTGGTGCGTCGTCTGCATGATTCACGTATCTCTCGACGCGGTCGTTCTTCTGATCATAGTCGAGACCTTGTTTCATTTGTATCTCGTCGAATGCTAAAACGACTTCTCTGTCTCTAGCTTCCATGACGTTCACTTTTGCTTTCATGCTTTCATAGTTTCTCTGCAGAATCCAGGTTGCGTCCCTAGATTTTCACGCCAGCGACACAGTGTCCGAGGTGATGGAAGGTGAAATAACTTCTTTAACATTCTGTAGGTTTGTGTACTAATCAAATATAACTGGAGAGCCAACTTCTTGTCCCTGTTTGTGTATCGTCCACCATGGTTCTTCTTTCTCGAATGGCTGAACTGGGACGATAAAAAACTTACCTGAAAAGGCGACATATATTTATCAAGATGTTGAAGGAGTCTGGGAGACGGATCTTTATCAAGTTTCGACATTGAACCTTGCTGGAATTCTTCAAGTCTCCTTTGCGCCCTGTGAAGGCGTACTCGAAGGCGATTTATTGTTGTGGCTGAGTTTTTAAGTTTCGCAGTGCACTTTGTGTGGCCACTGGCATCGTCCTTTTCACAAATAAAGCGACAACTAAATGCATTGTTTGCGACAGTTCGTATTTCGCAATCTGCAATAATATTTGGAACTATCGAAGACAGATCAGCACTGGGCTTTACCTTTTCTAAAGACTTCTTTAGACTCTCACCTTTTCAAATTCTGGTCCTGCAATTCGAACATAGCAGATCTTGCTTGATTAATTGCCTTGCTTTCATGACTAGTTGTTCGATGCAGGACCTAGACTTGTGCAAATTTGTCGTTTGTGTGTTGGAAAGGATCTGTACAAGAGCACCTTTTCGATAGCATTACTGTCTACTAAGTACGATGAGAACAAGAAACAAGAAAATACTCAAGCACGATGTTATGTGTAAAGTTTCGTACCCGAAGCAACATTTGACGATCTTCAGCACTATGAAAAGTCTAGAACGTCTAGAAACCTATCTTCCTTAATTCGGTTGTTTAATGTTGTTGTTTAATTACACTATGCTAATACCTTGCTTTTGATGATCTCCAAACATCTATCAAATATTGGTTCTATCTATATATGTTATCTAGAGCAACCCTACAAATAATAACCACCATCAACCATGGGAAATCCCACTGATAAATCCTTGAAACTCCATTTTCCTATCTATCGTACGAGGAAAAAGTACACGTCATCAAAATAGAACCAGGGAGGCCAGCGCTGCATTGGAAAGCCCAGGTGAGTTCCATGGTTTGTAGGTGCCTGACCGTTTCTCATCTCTTGAGTTTGGATGCATTCAAATGCATTCAAATCAATGCATTGGGTACATCAGTTCTCGTGGCTGGTTTATTATTTTTTGTGGGTCGTGGTGCGATTTTGCGTGGCCCCAAGATGATTTTTCGTGACCACGGCGCAATTTTTCCCAGCCTCGGCGCGATTCATAGGGGCCCACCACTTCTCATTGGGGAAATTGTCCCTTTTCCGCCTTCGGTACGCCACTGGGTCACTGATGTCATCTATAATGGTCTTGGTACGATTTTCCCTGCCCAGGCGAAGGTGTTCGGTCCCCGATGCGAGTTTTCTTGACTCGACGCGATTTCTTTCGGAACCTCTTCTGATTTGCTCGGGACCCTGGTCTATTTTCCGGGTTTCAGCATGATCATTGAGGTCTCTGGCTCGATTTCTCGAGCCGCGAAGCGTGTTTTTTGTGTGCGCGTGTCGGAGGGGGGGGTATTCATGCGACTCTTGAGCCCCCGGCGGCTATATAATCAACATGGTCGATGCGCCCTAACCTCCCCCCCCCCACCCCCAGCTCCCGGCGTTATTTTTCGGTGTCGCACGTTTTTCAACGTCTGCCATGCTTTTGGGAGCCATTGATGTGATTTGTGGAACCTGAAAGTGATTTTTCCGAGTCCGGACTGAGTTCTTGGGCCCCAGGTTCATTTTGTTTCGGATTCTGTTGCGATTTGTAAGCCCCGGCGCCATTTTTGGTTCCCAGCATGACGCATGACTTTTGTCGTAGCCTGACACTTTTATTTCGTCACCCGACTTGTTTTCATGGCATTTGGCGCGATTGTTGGGGTGCCCAGTGTAATTTTTCGGGACCCCGGGACATTTCTTTCGGGATCCGATGCTTCTTCGGAGGCCTCTGGCGCGATGTTTAGGGCCGCGGTATAATTTTCACGGCCCGAATTAATTTTTCGGGGCCCCGGCTTCCACTTGTTTCTGGTTCCGGTGCAATTTTTGGCACGCCGGCGCACTGTTTGGGAGCTCAAAGGTGATTTGTCGGTGGTCCGGTTCAATTTTTCCAAGCCCCAGCGGGATTTCTCGAGGGCCATCGCCTCTCAAGCGGGTGGGGGCAATTGCCCTCTTTGGCACTCCACTTCACTTTTTCCATTTGCCCCATATCAAATGGCAGGCAAATGAGAAAAAGCCACACGAAAGCCACACAAATACTACCGTATCAAATGCAAAGAAAAATGTGAGACGGGTTGCATAAAAGCTACAAAATGCGCATCGATGTACCATTATCGCCGTGTTTGTTGTCTTGATCTCACATGGGGATTTGAACCCGCCGCCACTGCGGTGGAGAGCTAGTGCCATCACCAGGCAGCGATTTGCACCCGCCAGTGACATATGTGTAGCTGCCGCCAGTGACATATGCGCAAATTCCGCCGGACAGTCCGGGCTTGTCCAGTTTGCGGAGTTTAGCCCAGTTGGTGGCGACCGCTTGACGGTCACGGTTGGACTGCTGCCAGGTCAGCGGGGCAGTTGACCAGTCATCCGGGGAAGTCTGGCCGACTGTGCGGTGACGTCACCGCCACGCTTGGCCGGACACTGCACCAGGGCCCAACACTGAACTGAACTGGCGCCGAAGCTGGCCAGTCTGGGGCCGAACACGGAGCTGAACTGGCTGTAAAGCTGGTCAGTCTGGGGTGGAACACACCACTGAACTGGCGCTGAAGCTCGCCAGTCTGGGACAGAACACTGAATGGAACTGGCGCTGAAGCTGGCCAGTCTGGGGCGGAGCACGAGCACGTCACTAAACTGATGCTGAAGCTAGCCAATCTGATCTGGTATTGATTGTCGTGACAGCCCAATGTCGCAACAAGACCCAGGTCACGACAGAGTGAGCCAGCACCATCAATGCGCCAGCCTATTCACCGGTCGGGTGTCACATCATATCACATCATCATGTGCTCAGTGAGTGAATTCACGTTGAACGATCCATTAACACGCGCACTGGAGGGGGGGCGAAATCCGCCCACCCCTCCGGTTTTTCGCAAATAACTGCAGATATTACCGGTCGATATACGCGATTTTCGGTGTACCTGCTTAAAAATGAACGGCGCGTCGTTTAAAGTAAGACAAATGGAAATCGCCCGAAGATTTGTCAAGTTAGGGGCCGCTAAAGTAAAAAAATGTTACAGCGCCAGACCACAAAAATCGGCGCAGATGCGCTCCCAGTATACTGACAAAAGGGAAGCGTTCTAGGCAACACTAGGGACTTGTTTGATGCATATTGATATGCTGTATAGTTTCAAGGTCATGTTAGGTCACCAAGGTCAAGTCAGGTCAAGTTCATGACAGGTTAATGGAACCAAACTTGATCAACTGGAATGTTGCCATAAATGCACTACTGGTTATCATTTGTACTGTTTTTCATTGCGTTTCCATACTTTATTCATGTACTTCACTCCCTTCTTCACGAAGCCGATTGCTCCGAGCTGACCGACGGAGCAGTCGGGCGGGCGGCCGGTTCCGGTAACTGGAACAGGTAACTGACCTGATAAAGTGGTGCTATATAGGTGACCTGAGGTCAAATGTTGGGTCTAGCATCTGCATTGCATCATTAGTAATGTCTAAAACATCATTGATGCCCATTTTTGAGCATTTAAACACAATCACAGCGATCCATAACGATGACAAGCCAAGCCACGCAAAACCGGAAAATTTTGCCAATCTGACCTCATTTGACCTTGAAGATATTGACCTAGGGTCACGAAAATTGCACACAATAGAGTTCACTACCGTGCCCATCCACCCTGCGAATTTCATTCCTCCAGCTTTACTAGGAGCCGAGATCTTAGGGGGGCGGAATCCGCCCCCCTCCAGTGCGCGTAATTCTCAGAGGCCCTCCAGGGCGCGTGTTAAGGGAACCGATCACGTCACCGAAGAACGAAGACAAGAATGAAAGAAGCAGCGTGTAGCAGAAGGCCGATCGTACTATTTCCATCGAAGTTGCCGAAGCTCGGGAGTTAGCCAGCCACGGGCTGATCCAGATTCAGCGGCTCGCACATCGGTCGGAGGATTATTTGGCATCTGGCCAATACAATGGTAATCGCACCATTTCTGGTCAACTTGTGATGGTGTGTGGGCCATAGTGTGCCTACAAATGTGAAAAGCATCCACAGTGGCTGAAGCTGGTTCATGACTTAATCCGTCCGCATTTCATTAATGCAAAGCGAGGAATAACTAACAACGCGTGCGAAGCTGTATGAAATATCGAGCATTGGTACATAAGTGCATAAGCCAACCACAATTATGCCATGTGTAGTTGAGATAGTCAGTCACAACATTTGTTTTCTTGTCACAATGCATCTAATATAGTGTGTCACCCAACAATATCGTGATCTTGTTGCAGCCCAGCAGTACTGCGACGCCTAGTAGCACGACTGAGAACACACGTATGTGTGGTTTCAATCGTTGTAGTCTAGTTCGACGTTTCTTCGCACGTAGGTGACATTCTCAAGAATAGCAAGGAGCAGAACAATATAGTACAGAAGACATACAACCGGCACTTGGCTAAAAATTAGAGATCAGACAAAACAGGTGTCGAATATGCAAAATTACTCCTAAAGTGCCCACTCAGGGCATTTGTTTCCGAAAATGCAGGTCACTACCTGCAATGGGTAGGCGGACACCATGGTGTTTAGCTGCGGGAACACAATAGCACTGCGTCGGAACCTCATGAACATGGGTGGTGGAGTGGGACCTGCGATTTAATTTTGGGGGAGTTTACGAATAGACCACCTGGATGGGAATTCTATTTTAAGTGGCTGCAACTATTGAACCTTGTTATGGAAGGATTGGTAATTTCAGCTGAAGTATGACGCACATGGTACCTACGTGTAGCGAAACGTGGAATGCATGTTGTTAACAATGGACACTATTTGTAATTTTTGCCTACCCTAGAACAAAAGGGGACAGCTATAACAGCCAGCTTGGGTCATAAAAACACACATACACACACACACACACATACAGAGGCACATAGACATTAGCCACATATATATATATATATATATATATATATATATATATATATATATATATATATATATATATATATATATATATATATATATATTGATAGCACGCTAACATATTGGTCTGGATCATTCCGGATCATGCTGGACGGCCTTTTCATGTGCTCCAAGTCGATCCTATCACCTGACGTACACTGCCGTGTCGGCTCAGGATGAGCTGCCGCTGGGATCGCAGCGCGGCTCCGGCGGCAGGGAGGGCCGGGAGCTGGCGTCGGCGCCGTTGCGAACTGACGGCCAGCGTGGCCGGCTCGCCGACAGATGGTGGCTGGTCGTGTGGCCCGCCTGTGCCGGTCGTCAGTGGACCCGGTGCCGTCGGTGCCGGCCCGGTGGCTCCGTTCTGCGCGACGGCTCCGCTGACCGCCAGCCGGCCGGTTCTCTTCGGACCAGAGACCGGGCCTCGAACACAACCAAAAGTGTTCTCAACCACTCCTGACTATACTCAGATTTCGCTCTGTGCTCGATTTGGATTCATCCGTAGCAACCTGGCTTCCCGACTCCTCTGGTAGATAAGGTTTTCCACGAGATATCGGCCGGGGAGGGGGGGGGGGGGGGGGCATCCCATCTCTGAGGTGTTTGTGCAAATGCGTCTATTTATCTATTTATTTCACGATACATGCCCTCCACGTACGGTGGCTATTATGGACAGTCTGGAGTTATCTAATACGGTGAAGAAGATATCGCCTACGACATTTTCGTGCGATAACGGTACATGGCTATGCTTAATGGCTGATATATCCAGGGTAATATTTAAAGAAAAGTGTACATTTTCAAGTTGTCATTGTACTGAGGAATATTTTGGCTTGAAGTTTTACTTTCGAAATTTTGACCCGTAACATCGTGGCCTTTGTTCACCTACCTGACCTTGACATGATGTCACTAAAATCCTGTCTTTTGTCTTTCGGAATTAGCTTCGGTAAGTTGTCTTTGCATGTTCATTTGTTTGGAAATATGTATCGTTGTGTAACGGTTTCACATTTCTGATTAGCGAGAAAAAACAACAACGAAAAAAGCCAGCATGTGACAGGGCATCACGCGCCTCGTCTAGCCTCGTTCAATCTCGTATGGTAGTATATTGCAATGCAACAGTAATTGGAGCATATTGATAGTTGTAAAAAATGGTCAAGACGGGACAGGTCAGTTCAGGTCAGCATTCGGCTTGAAAACTAGCTTCCGAACTATGCATGTTAAAGACACAGCGGAAATGATATTGGCAAGCCAATATAGCCTAGGGCACATATCACATCTTATTTCTCCATTTTCCGCCATGCTGAGGTTGCTAAAGGTCATTATAGGTCAAGCCAGTGATATTACCTTTACCTTGGAGAATGACCAGGAAAATATGAACATAGATGTCTCGGATCCTTCCAACAGAACCATTCAAGCACATTAATTGTATCTGATTGACATCCCAAAATTATCAGGCCAAATCAGGTCACGCCATATGGTCAGCTCAAGCAGGTTCAAGCTTGAATACGTCCGGAACACCACTTTTGAATTGTGAAATTGTGTTCCAAGAGGAAGTGATGTGATTCTGAAGCATCTTTGGGAAATGTCCGGCTTGTGACCTCGTGACCTGACCTTAGGTTACGCTGGGACAACGCACAAATTGATAAACCGATCTCTTCAGCCTTCGACTAAGTGTGCACTACTCAGAAATAATACCAAAGAAGGGTCAATTCAGGTCAAATCAGGTCAGCATACACGAGTTCATGTCATCTCATGTGATTCGTTTGTCATCCAATGCCATGCCGCACGACTTAGACGGTGCTGAAACCGATTTCAGATATCATTTGGCGAGGAACAGCAACATGGTGCATAAAATGTCATTGTGTAGAATATTCCTGACAAGTGACCTGACCTGATGTCATTGACCGATGGTTCATGAATTAACCCAGAATGCATATTGCATGCTCTTTATCATTCGTGACAAATTACCCTCGAATTGAATTTTTTTCCACTGAATACGGTAAAATATGCGGAATTTGACCTGACCACAGGTCAGTAACAGATTGACCTTGCTTAATATTTTCAGATGAAGTTTCTTCGTCTTGATGAAGGTGCAGAACGCTCTGAGCTTGGTGCTTGTATGTTACAACTACTGATTGGCGGTACTTGGCGGTGCTGATTGACGGATCAACTGTGATTAACACATGCTTTGGCGATCGGATATCGGCGCTGGAAACAACAACTAAAAACATTGATGCAAACTACCTACTTTCAAGACTTTGCACACACGTAGACAACTTATCGAAGTTTAGTATTAAATAAAAATAGAAACTTTTCACTGCCATCATGTCAGGGTCATGTCAGGTGACCTAAGGTCACGATGTCACAGGTTCAAGTTCCCAAAACAAAAAATTCCAGCTATCTAAAATATTCTTCAGTTCAATTTCAACTCGGAAATGCACACACTTCAACTACTTCAGCTAGTTTCCATGGAGATGTAAATCCCTAAACTTAGCCATTTGCTATAATCTCACTAAAATGTTGGAGGCTATAACTCCGTGACCGTTCATTTGATCGCGCTGAAACTGGCACAGGACGAATCTGAGCATTGGATCCATTGACCATTGGAGCCATTGACATATGTACATTACAATCTGAGAGGTATGTTGTTAATTTGCTTTTTACCGTCGAGCTGGCGTGGAACGCCCCTGCGAGGAATGCGTTTCGGGAATGAACATTAGCCATAGTATTATTTTTTAAAGTAGATTTCTATATAAAAAAAGATAATTTCCGAAACTACATCAATGGGGAATGTTGCCGATCACCTCTGAATGCCTCCACAACTACCTAATGCTATGTAATGCTATATCAAACTTCTAGATAATAAGAGGGTATATCCCATTCAGTTGTGATTGGCATATTTGTACCAGACACTCACCACGAAGCACCTGCTATGCACGTGAAAAGTGTCCGTTATATATTACTTATTTACCATCGAGGGAGGGAGAGGGCACGTAGACACGGGTAGACACTGACTCATAACATTATATAAGACGCTGATCGCATAAGAGTAGTATTTGTATTATTATTCCATACTACGTAGTTTAAGCAAAACACCTGACATGCAACTACAGATATGGTAAGGGAAAAAGCAATCAACTAGCTAACCCTGGATAGTTGGTAGCCTAGCACATAGCCTGTCAGCGATCCAGTATCCATGGTCCCCCTCGATCCACGCCGTATCTGTATATGTAATCCATACTGCTCCCTTCTAGACCCACAACAGGTCCTAGCCATTGTAGCAATAAGGAGCAAAGTAGCCTGATGCGCGCACCTGTGCCCTAATGCACCATTGGCGCATAGTGTCTGGGCGCAATTAGGAATTCACAGCAGGTTTGGAAAATGGCACTTATGACGCTCAGGCTTCCCTTTTCGTGCAATGTTTTGTCTAATAATAATAAGATGCCCTATGTGACTAAAGCTGCATAGTCTTGTTCCGACTTGGGTAAAATGAATAACAGAGATGTAAACCGAGGCGTTTTGGACAAGAAAACATAATAATATAAACAATGAACTCTTGTTTGTATATCCTTGCCATTGTTTGGAAACCGCAGACGGAAGAAAATGTAATAGTGTCGGTGATTAATTGCGCATCTAAACGTTATATAGAGCTGTCGGTTAGACATTAGTACAGAAACGTGTAGAAAACCTGACGCAATATGGCATTCTCCCCCTACCTTTTCCGACCATTTTCCGTGCCCCCAATGCTTGTCTTGAGACCCGTCCCCCAATGGTGAGTTCATTGCGCGGTCTCCTCCGCCCGCTCTGAACAGATATGTCTTTGGATCAAAGTATCAGGACTCGCCAGTGCCTAGCTCAATCCTAGATGTAGATAAACTTCCCCATCGGCCCTCTGTCCCGGTTTTTGTGCAGCGATACATCTGCGAGGTGCTGTGACCATGGTGGAGTTTTCCGTCTTCTTGTCGGGGCTCGAAACTACGTGTTGGTTTATATCTCTTTGAAGAAAAATGCTGACTCGCCCCTCCCCACAATGCTTTGATAATTTAGCATGGAATTACATGGGTGGCCCCTCAACACTGGTGCCTTCTAACCTCTAACTCCCCAACAGAGGTCCGTTAAAGGATTTTTAACTGGGGGAGGGGTAGGGGAGCGGAGGGGGCTGCAAGCGCTCCAGAAATATGCGCAAAGATGAAGTATTTTGTCAGTCGAATCAATATTTCCCCAAAGATGAAGAAATGTTCCATCACTGGGGTAGGGGAAGTGCACCTTGAGTTTACGTGTTCTTCGATTCCTTATTGCAGAATGGTTTTCATAAAGAGGTATCTATGGACTAGAGCCTTTCCATTAGCTACATGTTTTGTATGCAATTACATGTTTTTACATGGCACCATGTGGGCGTGCTCCTCCAATGCACTTGTAGTTCTTTTCAGGTTCAACAATGCTGGACCCTTTTGTTAGATCGCCGAAGCTCTCCGCCCGGCGATGACCATGGTGTATTTACGTGCTAGTCGTGTTCGATTCTGCACGTGCAGAACTGACAGTGTTCGTGCTCGTGGTGCCACAGGTCAGGGACGGCGGTGGTTTCAGCCATTCAAGAAGCTCCAAAGGTTGTTCCGGAGGCGCACCAAAACCCAAGATGGCGGCACGGCTTCTGCGACGTCGCTGGCAGTGCCGTCTGATTGTCGGAGGTCTGGCCGGAAGAGCAGGTACTGGCGCGATCCGATGCATCCTATATATATATATATATATATATATATATATATATATATATATATATATATATATATATATGGTAGCGTCACATGCCAGGCCCACTGTTGTAATGCTATGTTGCATAGTGCTCCATTGGAATTCCGGACAGTGTGGCCTAGCACGAATTCGTCCCAGGACGAGGCGAAAGTACGTAGTGGCATCCTAGCAATGGAACCTCCTATGCGCGGGGGCATTCCTGTGCAAGGGCTTCTGAACGCTTAAGCATTTGAGGGTCAGGTCCCAAAAAGGTGCCGATCGGTTGGATGGTGGGCAAGAGGGCGGGCAGAAGTGCGCTATGAAAATTGCACGGAACAAAATACAACGTGCTCTTGAAGACTTAGTAGCTGTTTTATTTGAATATCATTATGTAGTCCCTCTCAAGGACTTTGACATACCTATGCAAATAATGAGATGCAAACAACACAAAAACTAGTCATTGAGCAGTTGTAATTTTGAGAATTGAAAGCTAATTTAGTTCACCTTCGCAAACTTTCTTATCTTCGTAGGAGTGAAAATGCGCATTTCTTTCAACTTTTTTTCTTAAGGAGGAGACAATTCCTAAATCTTGGATACCAATTCCGCATTAAACCACTCACAGTCGTTGTAAGAACTATGATATCACAAGTTAGGGCTTACACTCAATTGTGTGCGTATAGGGATGTTAACTTTTTGCAGTCAGAAAGTATGCTGGCAATACCAGTCTTTTGCTTTTGCTTGCTTAGGCAAGTACCAGTCTTTTGCTTAGTCTTTTATTTTTGCACGCAGCAGTGGCGAATCCAGAGTGGCCATGGGGTCATGGCATCCCCCTAAGTCCTAAGGGGCACAAGCAAGTTGAACACGTCGTGTTTCAGCACAGGCTGTGGTGAAGCACACAAGAAATTGGGCCTTTAGGGTTTTTTTTATTGGCTCCATAGGGCCTCCTGGCTACCGATGAGGGCCTTTAAATAACTAAAGAAGATATACAGAGGTGTTGTGTTGTATACCTTTGGAGGGGCATGTGCCTCCCCCCCATGCTCAATTTTGCCCCTCCAATAGTGATTTTTCCCCTCCCCCAATATGAAATGGAAATGGACATGCAGAAAAAAACATGCAACTACGGGCTGCGATAGGAGTGGGAGCGCCGATGGCCCCGCCGATGACCCCGCCGATGGTCCCACCGATGGTGCCACCGATGACCCCGCCGATGGTCCCACCGATGGCCCTGAATTAGTGACTTCCGCCCGTTCACTCTGGTGACCTGTCACTCAGGACGGTTTCCAGGTGACTGACCGCCACCGCTAGCGTCGCGACTATACCCTGTAATGTGACCAGCTTACTTGTTTCCGGAGACGCTGCGCCGACTGGCACCGTCTGCGCTGCTGAGTATCTTGCCGCCATTGCTGACACCAGGTCTGAAGATGAGGATTCCAAGAATCTGTCAGCTGCAGTGGCCCGTTGGCCCAGAGGAGTGTCCTCTGACAACAGCGATAATGCTGCCCAAGCTGCCTGCGGCAGCCGTTGACGATATAGTCTTCAGCAGCTCACGGACGTGGGGGCATCTCCTGCTGCACCCAGTTCGGGGTGCATCCGCAGGAGCAGCTGGGACGGCTTCTGGTCTCGGAGCTGCTGACGGGGCAATAGGCTTCCAGGAGGGCCGCTCGCGATTGCGCCAACCTACCCCTCAGGGCGTCAATAAGGGCCACGAACCTGGACACCTGGACCGTGATAATATCCGCACCTGCTTGGTGATCGATACAGAAAGGCTTGCCACCAGTAGGTCGAACATGGTGTTGTCTTCCTGGATTCCAGCCACCCGAAACGCACAGTCCGTCTGTATCGGCTAAAGGTTTGTCTTTTCCGGATAAAGGAGAGAACTGATAGCCTGAGCGCGGCCAGCTGCTGGCTTGCAGATCCAGGAGTCAGGGGCAGATGCAGTGGGAGGGAACTGGGCGCATGTACCTCCCTCCCATGGGAGGTGACCGCTCCTCCGACCTGGAAAAGGCGCCCATTCGGGAAGGCTCGAGTGAACCCTCTCTCTATTTTTTTTTTAGTCAGAAGCGCCCCTCCGAGAGAAAATGTGCCTCTTCAGTGTGCTTGAATGGAATCCTTTCTAATCTTTTTTTTCTGCCAGAGGCTCCCCTCGGAGGGAAAAACAATCCTCCAGGCAGGAGCGGGTTCAGAAATTGTCATGAGGGGAACTTGGTCTCTGGGGAGGTGGGGAACCTGGTCTCTGGCGTCTGTAGTTGAACACATTTGAGGAGTGGGGTGCATTCAGGCCTTCCCGGAGGGGCGCCTTTACCTTCCAAGGTGCGCCTCTGGCTGAAAAATTCGAGGGGATTCGCTCAATCACACTGGATGTGGGCCTTTTCCTTCCAAGGATTGCCTCTGGTTCAATAATTCGAGGGGGATGCACTCGAGCTTTCCAGGTGCGGTGCCTTGTCCCGGCAGAAGGGGCGGCAATTTCCATGGGGACATATGCCTTCAGTGTCACCCCTGCCTCCAGGTACTTCTGCAGTGGCGCCCCTCCGAGGAAATGGTGCCCTTCAGACGAGTGCCCCCATGGCAATTCCTGAATCCGCCCCTGCCAGAAGTCCCCGGCGCTGGCAGGGCCGCTGCGCTGCACACGTTAAAATGCTGAGTTTTGAAAATGACTTCCTTTGCACACCCTCGTCCTTTTCCTGGGCTACAACATGGTGTATGACCTATCGCGCGATGCCCAATCTTCATAATGCGGAATAATTTCTTTCCGATATATTTTTGGCTACATGTGTGATAAAATACATTATTTTATATTATCCGTGAGTTGTACTATTACGACAATTTGCCTATTTCGCAGGCACGTAAAGGGAGACTGGGTCTAGTGGATACAATGTTGGCGAAACTTAAAATAACTCATCACCCTGGAAGGGTAGCGAGGAGATAACTACACCTACGCGAAGCCTAAGCCTTCTAGTATCATCCCCGATAATTTTGTATCCGTCGCAAACTGGGCTTTCCACCAGAGAGCAAAACATCGCGCAACTGTCGGTTCATCAACTTACCTCGCTGAAGGTTAAGTTCTTACTGACGAAGGGATACGTTGATAAAATGCAGGTAACATAACATAGATGGTGACGCTGGTCTAGGTGACGTTCGTTCCCGCTATCTGAACGGTCCACATTTCACGCACACAGTAATTATACTGGTTTGAGTTCTGGCTGACCATAGCTCATGGTTTATGCCATTTATGGAAAGCGTAAACGTTCATCCCGTAGTTGAACCTTTTCCTTCGTTTCGTGTTTTTCGCCTGTTGAGAAATGCCCGTGTAAATATTTAATAGGACCATCCTGATTTTTTTTCTTCAGCAAACACATTTCTACAAATAGGTAATTGTGTGGTTATTTTGTTTCATTAGTGCCCGCAAAACGTTGATACAGGCTGATGTTGATGCAGACTGATTAAGTTTATGCAGGCTGTATCAATTTACCCCACAGGTCTTCTGGTGCAGGCTGCAACATGTGATGCACCATTGCGAGTACAGTGTATCGGCGAACGATGAAAGCATTTCACTGTTGCAATGCTAAGAGAGCATGGTAATGATAACGTACACCTACAAAATTGGAAGTGGGCGACAAATTACAAATTAAGGGCGAAGCACAGACTTTGAAATTTTGCTTTCGCTCCAAAAATATGCCACATCGTACCATTCCGCAGCCGTGCGTCGAAAGGCCTCGCGCTTGTTTTTGTCGCGAGAAGGTGCCAGTAACATGTCTAGTAGCCATGGAAACCAGCTTTATACTTTTGGAGCAAACGCTGTTGTATCAACCATCCCGTGTATCAACTATACCCGGTCTTCCCTACCTACGTGGGAAGTGGCGACGCATACGTATTTTACCATATAAGACATATAGGACATATAAAACGGAGAGGCATCAGAAATGGATACTTTTTATAACAGCTACAGAGAACCGTAATATAGT
Source organism: Ashinkailepas kermadecensis (assembly GCA_034440615.1). Lineage (NCBI taxonomy): Eukaryota > Metazoa > Arthropoda > Thecostraca > Neolepadidae > Ashinkailepas > Ashinkailepas kermadecensis. The sequence continues at coordinate 601,562 of JAOTOM010005028.1, forward strand.
ACAGAAGCAGCAAAATATTGCACGTATAGTGCATTTAGTATACGATAAATTAAAACCATCTTAATTCCGTGATATCAGCGAATTAGACAGCCAGACAGAGTGGTGCACACTTGATGCCTTGTACTGTACTTTCCTGCTGTTATTTCAGCCTTCTCGTTCGCAGAAACCACGCTTGCTCGCATGTGGACAGGTTTTGTTCCCAGCATTGCTTTTTCCTATGCCCATGTGTACCGGCTTCTTTTCCTAGATAGTTGTACAGTCTCACACCCTCAGTACGACTTCAAGATTGATATTCCACGTAGCAAGTGTGTGTCTGTGATAATACATGCAGCAAGTGTGCATCTACAAAGTTTTCGTTTGGCGTTGGTGACGAGGGGCCCAATTCCATATCGACAACATATGTTCTACTGCTTGGGTTTAGAAACGCTACGAGACATGGATCCTTTTACATCGCTCAAGACGGCTGCTTCATTCTACCCCATGAATACCCTTACTAGTACGGCACTGGTACTGGTAACGGGCTTAAGGTTACAGGGGTGTAATATGATCGGCTACAGAGGTGTGACATAGTCACACACATGCATTTGCACGTCTCGGTGCTATAGTCTGGCTGTTGGTCGGAGACCGCGGCAGATGGCAAATGACAGTGGTGTTCCTACATACTCAGAGTTGTGTGCTATGTGCCCTGAGCTTATTAAAGGCAGATGCGTTGTATTATTTTCTTCATCAGGGAATTTTGCAACAGCCATCACACCTTGATATTCTCATGACAACTCACTAGAATGTGAAGGCCAGAATATGCCTGATTTGATTTAGATTGCCAGCTATAGCCATACTTAGCACGTATTCTTCCACAGACGCTTCTCAGGCAGCGTTCACCTTACGTGTTTACACTGACCGTTCAGGAGTGAGCGGGCGTTGCGAGTGAGCGCAGTGATACAAATGCTAAAACCCACTTAGTCTTCTTTGATTTAATTTTGAGGATATCTAGAACTCGGCCTCTTATCAGGTGATATTGGTATTAGATGAACTAACGTGTAAACGGTGAGTTAGGTAGATTTCACTGGCAACTGCACTTGATAATGATTAAATATTGTCATTATTTTCACCATCAATAAAGAACACATTAATATGACCTCAAATCGATTAAAAAGTTACAAATATTAACTCATTATATTATATTGAATGTTCGAACGCAGTCAGCTCCACTGTCTCAGTCTGTGTAATGCTTGTTGGTACGACCGGAGCCCTGATTCTCAGCCTGGGTGTGTTTCTCTGTGTCTTGCCCACAAATATGAATATTAATAATATATTAATAGTTCGCCATCACGCATGTGTGTGGGTGGGCTCGTAGATTGTAAGGTAGCTTTGCTCGTTGATATATGAGCAAAGGAGGAAACGTGGCTGGTGAACTCTTGCGCACAGATAGAACGGAACATTTCGAAAATTGTATTCGCTGTTTTTTTGTGTTGGGCTTTCAATTGAGTCGGATAATTTCTTACCCCTTACGTGATTACCTGGTGTTCTATACGTGTGGTTGTATTTTTATATTTATCTTGAGCATAACATCAATTGCAAATTCTTCCTATCAGCAGATTATGTGTCCTAAATCTAGCATGCAAACATAATTGAGGACAGGGTCGAGTAACACTCGCGCCGGAGGGCCTTTCACATACCGCGCATAAGAGGGGGTGGAGGATTCGGACCCTGACGATAAGAATTCGGAAACTACTGAAGCTATAAGCGCAAAATTTGGAAGGTAGATTGCTGACATTTGGAACTCACTTAAGTACAAATTTCATGACCCTAGATTAATGCGTGCAGGGTTAGATGAGGTCGAGATCGGCCGCCACACCGCGCCGGCGTTCTGCACCGAAGAAACCTTTGTGACTTTGAACGCTGGGCGGTAGCTTCCCGTTCGGCCGATTTGACACCCCCACAATTCCTATATTTACTAACGGATTTCGATTTTGTTGCAAGGATGAGCTTACCGATTTTTAACAGTCATATTATACCTACATCAGTCCTGTAGCACTTTGCCCCCCCCCCCCTCCCCGCCCAATAATTTTCATAAAACAACACCCGTGGAGATATATTTTAAGCTTTTGGGTATCGCTATAACGAACGTAGGCTAGCGCAACTTAGTGTCTTTCACTTTTACAAAAATACAAAACTTCCCAGTTTGCTGCTGAATTATTCGAGTTTTCTTTTGCTCACTGCTACTGCTGTTACTGCTAACGAGATCCATCTGGAGTTGCGAGAGTTGCGATATCGCTCCATGATGCTTATCGAGCGGACTGGATATGCATGTGCTGTGGACATTGCGCTACAGCTGCCGGCAATAAGCTGTGAACCGTTGGTTTTTCTGTTCACTTCTAATGACGTCTTAAGCCCTCCGGTAAAAACATTTTGCCGAGCATGCAAACGTCATTCAAACGGCCATTCAATAGTCAGGAGCAGTACATGAAAATGCTCACCTCATGCATTTATTGCGTCATTACGTCATATACCCATACCCATAGGCCAAAGTGATGACAATGTTCATTCCTAGTATGATTGCCATGATCATGAAGATTTATCGAAAGGATCTAGTTCCCTCGTCCATTGGGTTACCTGACATTTGACACATACCTAGGTAGTACCGGTGTACACAGCATCCGAAAACATCAAGTTATTATGGCGTCATTATTTCAACTTCTGATCAGTTTGTGTAAACAGCTGCCGACACAGATCCAAGAAATGCACGGAAAGGAGCTGGAATTGTGTACACATTGCCTTGAGCTGTTCACAAACCAGTTCATGTGTCTAGAAAGAATTGACCCCGTGCAATGTCTCCCTTCCCTTCCACACACACAGGGGCTGAGCAATTATATCGACGTCCAAAGTAGCACACTGACATCAATAACGGCTTTTCCACAAACTCGTCCAGATGCAATCTTTACTCTCCCCACGTGGCACATGTTTTCCTCTCGGGAGGGGAGGGAGATATTCCTACAGATGAAATATGGCTGGAGGCTGCAGACTGCAGTGCGAACATCTGAACTGTAGCATAACAGGCATACATTTTGCCATCGTTGGGGTTGGTGTCTCAATAGTATTGTGCCGTCGTTATCTTTTCCATGAATATGTTTGGTCTTTATGTCCTGAATATCCTTAAAATGTATCATTGCACTTACTGTCGTTGCATAGATAAATTCCTCCCAAGAAAAAGTGAGAAGAAAAACAACATACCTATAGACCATGTAGACCCTATAGACTGTAGAGATTCCTCTGTGCAGGGATTACGACCAAAAGTCAAATAGTTCCGGAACCGGCTCTCACCTCTTCATTTGTTCTCCTCTGGCGAAAAGCAACTGTTACACGATAACTGTTCGAGAGCGACCCAATTTCAGCATGCGGTAACGTTGGCGATGCGCACGAAAATAATATTATTAAATCCCCTGCTGACCTGATCTAGGTCAGTACCATCGCTGACCGACCTGTCTTTTAGATCACCCTCATCGCCGACCGACACGACCTGTAGATCACTCTCATCGCTGACTGATCTGAAGTGTAGATCATAGCCATCGCTGGCTGACCTGACTTTAATGTAACTACCATCGCTGGCTGACCTGAGCTATAGATCACTACCATCGCTGGCCAACCTGACTTATCAATGCCATCGCTGGCTAACCTGACCTATAGATCATTACCATCGCTGGCTGACCTGACTTGTATATCAATGCCATCGTTGGCTAACATGTCCTATAGATCACTTCCATAGCTGGCTGATTTGACCTGTAGATCACTCCCAATCGGTGACTGACACGGCTTGCTTGTCTGTTCCTGACTGAACTGATCTGCTGCACTCTACGATGGATGACCGAACTGACATTCACTTCCCACGAGACCGACGTGAAGTTCACCCCCCCCCCCATTTGACGGACATTTCAGGTGACAGTTGGGAGCGTCGTCTGAAGGCCAATCTCGTCTAAAGCTCGACCGACATTTCAGGCGACAATCGGGAGCGTCGTCTCAGGGTCAATCTCGTCTCAGTATGTCGCATGACTCTATCTTCCAAACGCAAGCGGACGTACTCGAATCGGCCGTGTCCATCCCGTCCCTGCCCAGCAGCAGCAGTCAGCTCACGGTCAGTGCCACAGCTGTGTTGCGTTATTGCCTACTTAGATCAATTCATCTGGTGGCATTAAGTTGCCATAGTCATGGCCGGGGGAAAGGACCCGTCCGGGCCATTCCTCCTGCACCACCACCATCGCTTTTCGGGAATTATAACCATATTACTTATAATTTACTTCGGGGCCCTCCGTCAGATATTTTCAGTCAGTGGCTATGTAAATGCTGAGGTATCGACAGCGACGCTTTGAATGAGCGGATGCTTGATGAGTCCTTCATACCAGATGGCAGGTGGTTCCGTGCCTGTGTTCCGCGGGACATGAATTGGCCAGCTCTGTGCGCACGCGTGGAGTCTGCAGCTGTCCATCAGCGCACGCGTGGAGTCTGCAGCTGTCCATCAGCGCACGCGTGGAGTCTGCAGCTGTCCATCAGCGCACGCGTGGAGTCTGCAGCTGCCAATCAGCGCACGCGTGGAGTATGCAGCTGTCCATCAGCGCACGCGTGGAGTCTGCAGCTGTCCATCAGCGCACGCGTGGAGTCTGCAGCTGTCCATCAGCGCACGCGTGGAGTCTGCAGCTGTCCATCAGCGCACGCGTGGAGTCTGCAGCTGTCCATCAGCGCACGCGTGGAGTCTGCAGCTGTCCATCAGCGCACGCGTGGAGTCTGCAGCTGTCCATCAGCGCACGCGTGGAGTCTGCAGCTGTCCATCAGCGCACGCGTGGAGTCTGCAGCTGTCCATCAGCGCACGCGTGGAGTCTGCAGCTATCAGTCAGCAGCCCGTCAGCCGTCGCTCGCGTGCTGCGCGGGCAGACGGCGGCGAGGCGGCTGGTAAGACGATCTCGGATCAGCTCTGTGGCGTTGGTATCAATGATTGTGGGTCTCTCTCTTGGATCATATATGGTACTTTCCACCACCATAGTTCGGAGAGAGCGGCAGTCACTCCGTCACGATAGCTGACACCGGTGACTATACGATGCGTGCCAAAGTTTGTGCATTTCTTTGCACTCGTTTCTGCTGAGCTTTTGGGCACCCTTCCCTGGCAAACATGTAATACCGCACTTGGCAAAATATAAGTGTTTCTGTTGATATTATCATGATCTGTCGTAGCACGGCGCCCTACTCTAGCAAAAGGAATTAAGACGCAAAAGTAGTGCGCATCATATCCGAAATGTGTTTTTCCCACGACTGACGACGAAAGGATGATGCCAGGATAGCCTAACGATGACACCCAAGGCTGTGACGGTTTTACTTCAGAGCATCCGAGGCGTGCTGCTCTACGTCTTGTCGCCGATATTTCACATACATCATGTCTGTTTTCAATGGGCTTACCTTAGTCTGCTTCGTGTGCACCAGCTCCTATGTGTGGCAGTAAGAACAGCACAAGGCTCAGAATGAACCCCGGTATCGCCATGTGCGTCACTGGCAGCTCCATGTAGTTATTAACGCAGTGTAAGCGGCTGCTGATCATGCAGAAAGCCAGGCTACCGATTCCGTACCTGCCTAGCTTCTCCAGGACACGACCATGCTTCAATCACTATCTTTCATTCTTCCATACCAACACTATTGCCAGGGGAGTTGATTTCTGAAAACAATTGGAGAGTGTGGCACAATACATGAATGCAATGGGCGGGCCAAAATAGATTGGGTGGCATACCCATAGAATCCCATTTTAAAAGTTGAAATTATTTGGGGGGGGGGCGAAGCCAACATTGAGGGAGCACTTGCCCCCTCAGAAGCATGCAAAACAACACCCATGACTATTACCAGTGGCGCACCGGAGGGGAGGGGGGCCCAGGGGGCCCGGGCCCCCCATGAGACCAAAGTGCCCTTTTGGCCAAAAGTGCCCTTTTGACCGAAAAGTGCCCTCTTGGCCGGAATGTCCCAAATTTAGCCCAAAAATCACCTGCCTTGTCATAAAGCAGGTGATTTTTGGGCTAAATTTGAGACATTCCGGCCGAAAAATCATTTTTTCTAGCAATTTTAAAACAAATTGCTTGCCCCCCCTCCGGTCAACAAACCTTCCAGTGTGCCCCGGGCCGCAAAGTGCCCTTTTGGAGCCGGTCAAGTGCCCTTTTGGAGCCGGCCAAGTGCCCTTTTCGGTCCGGGCCCCCCATGGAAAAATCCTGGGTGCGCGCCTGACTATTACTAATCATCGCATCGAGGGTGGAAAGCTGTGCGACGCATGCACGGAAAAAACGTCATTCAAATGACAGCCTACAGATCGATCTAGACAATCACGTCGAAAGTGTCGTGAGTTCGTTCGCTGAATGTTCAAACGACAGATAACAGCGGGTGTTAACAGAAAGCACCAGACTGACTTCCAGTCAGTACTGGGGGACGAGTGGTCTAGGGGTAAGATGCTCGTCTCACAATCGAAAGGTTGTGGGTTCGAGTCTCACCTGTCGCTACTCTTCGCTCGCGACCAATCGGCGTGAGAGATTGGCGACGCTACATGACTCAACGGTCGACGTGTCTTAAAACCAATAACCAACCAACCAGTCAGAACTGCAGACTCCGGAAGGTGATTTCTAGCAGCGTCAATATTTGCCAGGCTTCATAAATGATCTAATCGTAACATTAACCACATTCCGTGGGGCATTATATAACAGCTCAGCAGGGTTATCTTTTCGACTGGTCCAGTTGATCTGCAGGAGGGTTTATGTATGACTATGCACTGGATGCCAAGTTTCAGGGTATCGGAGCTGTACGTGCGCTCCAGGGTGGGCGCCTGGTCGTCTGCCGTTGTCGCTCCAGGGTGGGCGCCTGGTCGTCTGCCGTTGTCGCTCCAGGGTGGGCGCCTGGTCGTCTGTCGTTGTCGCTCCAGGGTGGGCGCCTGGTCGTCTGCCGTTGTCGCTCCAGGGTGGGCGCCTGGTCGTCTGTCGTTGTCGCTCCAGGGTGGGCGCCTGGTCGTCTGCCGTTGTCGCTCATTCACGGCCTCAATGTGACCGAGTGAAACGTTGCGGGAAATCTGGGAGTGTGTATCTGTGATATGTGGCCGTCCGCCCGGTGCGTTCCGCCGTGTACTCAGGCCATTGAAACCTTTAGTTGTGCCGCACGGCCTGGCTGCTAGCGCGTCTGGGCGGAGCCGGGCCGTTTTTACACTGCTGGAGGCGGAGAGCGGCCGTTGACGGCTCGATGCAGCCATCTGTTCGACAGCTGTGCCGGCAACGAGCGAACGACCGAGCAGGTCATCGTCCGACGGTAGCGCGCCGTCGCGCCGCGCCGCGCCAGTATCGTGTCTTGGTGCGCCACGATTGCCACTGGCTTGCGCGCCTGCCGGCGGCGGCAAGGTGGGCTGCGCCCCGGGCGCCCGAACAGCCGCCAGCGAGCGATGGCGGCCAAACTGGGACGCAACCGTGTCGAAGCTGAAGTTGAGGAGAGTTTGGAGCTGGTGTTGATATCTCAGTGTGCAGCCAGCCAACACTGTGCTGTTTGGAGCTGGTGTTGAAAGCTCAGTGTGCAGCCAATCATGTGCTGTTTTGAGCTGGTGTTGAGATCTCAGTGTGCAGCCAGCCAATCATGTGCTGTTTGGAGCTGGTGTTGAGATCTGAGCGTGCTGCCAGCCATCCTGTGCTGTTGGAGTGGTGGAGGTTTGCGGACTGCTGACCAGCACCCAGCAGTAGCGACTGTGCACAGTTTGTTGAAGCCAGAACAAAGCATATCTTGCGTGTTGGCTGGCATGACTGAATGAAGTACGACTGTGCCTTTGAGCTGCTGATTGTGAATATCACTGGTGCACGCCCACTCGACTCGAGGTGATGAACAGCATTGCCAGGCTGGCACCGCGCTGACGACGATGAACAACATCACCACACTGCCAGTCGACTGTTTCACATGCGTCAACATGCGCAACACACTGCGCACCGTGCACTTCAGCAGTGTCATCACCTCCTCCCTGCTGATCCCCGTAAGTAGCTCTTTGCGCACCGTGCACTTCAGCAGTGTCATCACCTCCTCCATGTTGATCCCCGTAAGTAGCTCTCGGCACACCCCATGTAGGGCCACCGCACACTCATTTTGGGGCTCCCTGACCATTCCGTTAGAGGCTCCATGTAAACCCCGTTGGGGGCTGATTGCACACCTCCTAGGGACAGCCTGCACATCCTTTAGGGGCTTCATGCGCACCTTTTTGAGTTCCCTGTACACCACTTTCGGAAATACCTGCACACCCATTTAGGCGGTCCCCCCCCCCTCCACACTTGCAGGGGATCCCCCACACGCCCCGTCATGCAGAGCTTTCTCCTTCCGGGCAGCTTCGTCCTGGAACCTACTGCCGCCGGCCACTTCCGCTTCTCGGACACGGGACGAGGTCGTCGCGATGCTTAACAACGACATCTTTTAAATTGACTGCACGTGTTCGGTGTTTTATCTGTTTTCTGTTGTTTTACTATTTCATTTTTGTTCACGCTTGTGAGGTGTTGTTTATTGTTTATTTTGTTTATTGTCCACAATCTCCAACAGCATATTGTGCCCTTTACAGGAGAAGTCATTAGCTAAAAAAACGTAAACAGAACAGGCGAACAGTTTTCAGTTCAAACAGGTAAACGGCTGTCAGAACTGCATCGATGCCCGATGGCTCCGCGGCTCAGATGTGAGCGTGTGACGCAGCACAGTATCTAACCACCTGCGTCTTAAATGCATTCAGCGGGTTCGTGAATATGTCCGCACTTGGTGTCATCGCTAAAAATGTGTTCGTTTATCTTCATAATCTGTTAAATAAGCCACATCTAATGGTTTCTACACGTGCATACGGTACATGAAATAAAACAGGTTGCCTATTTCTCCTGACTGGGACACATAATCCAAAGTTCTGCAATAACACTGATGAGTCCGTCCTGCTACATAAAACGTTTCGTAAGAATATGATGTCGGATTGTACGCGACGAGTGGACACAGACGTCATGTTATAAAAGCGAAGAAGGTCCTGATATTGTAGAGATTCCGGTCGAGGTGTGGCACTACAGTGTTGAGCAAGCCACATTAAAAATGTATGTTCTACCCTATCAATCCTGGTCAGATGTGTTGTGGCTGCGCCTGCCCAGATGACGGAGCAATACTCAAGGCGAGACCTAATGTTCGCGTTATATGCCGCCAACAGAGCAATTTTCGAGAATTTGCTACCAGGAACCCCAGCTTGCATTGATCTAATAAACAGTCCGAGAGCTCGGTTCGCAGATGACACAGTTTTTGCCACATGTGCGAATGTCAATTTGCTGTCCAGGTACACACCCAGGTCTCGCATCACAGTCTCACGCTGCAGCGTTGTATTGTGTACCTTATATTCGAAGCGCACAGGAGTACGACGGAGAGTCATTGTGAATGACCTACATTTCAGAGGGTTCAAGGATAGCATCCAGTCTGCGGACCACTTGCAGAGGGAATCAATATCTCTCTGCAGGTGGGTCGCGTCGTCCACAGACGCTACCGTCCTAAAAATTTTGACGTCATCAGCAAACATCAGACATTCCGAGTCAATGCTGGATGGCAGGTCGTTCACAAACAGGGCAAATAACAGAGGGGCCAGCAAGCACCCTTCCGGTACACCGGAATTGACATCAGCCCAGTCCGAGACCGCCCCGTTGACTATCACCCGCTGCCGGCGACCAGTCAGGTATGAGCGAATCAGAGAGATAATTTTGTCTGAAACATGATATGCATTTTCGAGCTTGTATAGTAACAGCTTATGGTTGACACTTTGGAAAGCCGGAGAGTAGTCCGTATAGATTGCATCTGTCTGGCAACCAGCAGCGATCGAATCCCAGGCGTGTCTCACTCAAGAAAACTGCCAGGTTTGAAGCACATGACCTTTTTGGAATAAAACCGTGCTGGGTGTCAGTCAGTACTGGCAAAATTTGAGCACTCAAAACATTGTAAATGTTTTTTTCCTAAAATCTTGCCACACAGGCAAAGAAGTGAAACGGCTCGGTAGTTCGTCGGATTTTTCCGGTCGCCTTTCGCCGGATTTTTCCGGTCCATATTGGTGTGATGTGTGTCATTTTCCACCGGTTCGGAAATTTTCCCTGCCTGATGGAAAGGATACAAATTTTGTACAGCGGAACGCATAATTGGTCAGCACACTCTCGGAGGATTCGGGCGCTGATATTATCTGGTCCACATGCTTTGTGCGGGTCAAGTCCAATGAGAATCGTGTGGATTTGTTCTAATGAGGGCCGAAAGTCTGTGAGATTAGACAATCCGTAGTCCTGTAATGGTGGGTACTGGGCTACATCCCGTGCTGTGAACTTGGCTGAAAAGGCTCTGTTCAGCAGGTTGGCAAGTCCAACGTCATCGCTGATTAACGTGTTTCCGTCTAGCAGAGACGGAACGGAACCACTCCTTTTAAAACATTTCAAAAATGACCAGTATCGCTTTGGGTTTGTCTTAAAATCCTCCACTAGTCCCCTCAGATAACTGCGTCCGATCAGACGTTTGAAGAAGTCGCGTTTGTCTGTAAAATCGCGCCGAATGACACCGTCACTCGGGTGCCTTTTCATTCGACGATGTGCACATTCCTTCGCGGCCAGTGCGCGCCTGGCCTCACCGTCAAACCAGGGCGGGAGTCTACGGCGAGGAGTCACGACTGGCACATGTGTTATCTGTATCTGACTGCAAGCTGACTCGAACCAAATATTAATCCATTTTATGGGATTGGTTTGTTAAATTCGCAAATACAAATAGAGAAAAGCACACGGTTGGACATAATTTGTGATTATGGCGCTAAGAGGCCGCAATGGTGAAAAATAACGCCGTCAAGGAACAAGATTCCGAAAAATCAGAGGTAGCTGGTAGTTTTGTTGGTTCTTTTGAGACAAACAATGCCGGACAGTTTCGTGCAGCTACACTTATTTGTATTCTGAAATGCATGACATCTTTTTGAAGCTCTTTGGAGGTCACCTCACGTCAAGGTCATTGACCTAGAATGACCTGACCCCAACTTTTGATCTGAAAACGTACGAAATTAAGGTACGAAAAGTTGCACCAAGCTTTGACGTGCTACCGGGCCCGTCTTTTTCCGCTGTCGGAGAAAAACCACAGGGGAAATGTGGTAAAAAAACACGCCGTCCCCGGTAAACTGGGGTTAAAAAACGCATGGTATGAGTAATTCGTCGCGGTTAGGCCCATGCATTACAGTGATATGACGTTGTCATGGCGTCGTGTGTCGCTTTATCGCAAAAATAGTCAAAGTAGCACTATTGGTCGTCCAAATTGAAACGTCCTTTGATTACAAAAATACGATGACATCTTTAATTTCTTATCCACACGATTGGAGTTTACAGATGGAGATATATCTTCACAGCATAGGAATAAACGATCACATTTGTAATATGTAGGGATTCGGAAATGAAATCGGAAATCACCATCACCAAATGGAATGTGCTATTGAATATGCATACTCACATGCATATTCTTGCATGCGATCCTTGCATTGAATATGCAAATACACATGGAATATGCAAGTGGTTGCTAGTCCAGCATGACAAATTTGTGTTCTAGTGCATAGATCTTGGTAGGTTTATTTTAGGTAAGTGCCTATTTTGTTCAAGATAATGGCATCCATGACCCATGTGAGCAGGGTGAGTATCTTTAGTAATTCATTTTGAAGCTCATGTGGTTGCATTCATCTTACTTGATTCCTTGATAGTTGCCCTGTTTCTTGTATGCTTTGTTCATGCTCATACACCATGAGCTAGCATAGGTTAGATTGCTGCCCAGCCTGCACATGTGATCTGAAATTAATTTGTTATGCTTGGTAAGATATCATGCTGCTAATGAACATTCCAGTTCACATTTCATACTAAATGTCAATTTAGGTTTTATTTCCTTCTTCTTATTATCCAGTCCGTATTCAAAAATGCATAATAGTTCAAATCTGATTGTTTGCAATAATCAATCGCATGTAAACCTTGCACAGTATACAATATTTTTGCTGACAAGACAAAGAAATAAAACTAAGTGTTAATTTAGGTTTTATTTCTTTGTCTTGTCAGCACAAAATATTGTATAATGTACAAGGTTTACATGCGATTGATTACTGCAAACAATCAGATTTTAAGTATTATGCATTTTCGAAAACGGACTGAATAATGGATTATCTGTATCTGGGATGGATATGGATACGGATTGGGTTGGTTCATACGGATATGGATTGGACAGGATTTGAAAATGTCAATCCGTGTTATGCTACAGTTAGTTTTAATACCTATCTATATTGAAGTTGTAATATAAATGGGAAAAATATATACAATAAATTTAAAATATATATATGTTAAATATTTCCTATACCTCGATGACACGAATTTTTGTCCTAGTCCGGTTCACTTGTCTTCCCACTACGCATAGTCAGTGGTGAATCCATTGTTTAGTGTTCAATTTTCATGAAAGATGGTGGGTATGCAAAATACAAATAAACGCGTGATGTTCTAAGCTCCACGACAAGGAACAGTATGGAGCACGGACAGGTCCAGGAATTATCATGGGGATCACATGCCCGGAAGGGCGCCACTGCGGAAGTACCTGGAGGGGCGCCTTTGCCTTCCGAGCGGTGCCTCTGGCTGAAAAAAAAATCAAGGAAGGGGATGCGCCTTCCTGGGGGGGGGGGCCTTTCCTTCGTCTTTCCTTATTTCCTTCTCAGCCTTTCCTTCTTTCTTTAGGGCGTCTTTCCTTCTCAGAGGGGCGCCTCTGGCTGAAAAATTCGAGGGGTGCACTCGAGCCTTCCCGGAGGGGCGTCTTTTCCCAGCCGGAGGGGCGCCCACTTATCATGGGGAGGGGGTGGGAGCACATGGCCCTAATGCCCCCTGGAATCCGCCACTAGATGAGGAATGCAACATGGTATGAGATTTAAAAAAAAAGTGGCTGGATGAGCGTTTCAATTGGGCATACCAGTAATGCAAATGTGACTAATTGCACGCAAAACTGATATATGAGGTTGTAATTGACGTTATATTACCGTCAGATATCTGATTAAGCACGACGAATTACTCATGGCAGGTGTTCCTTATTCAATCGGGGCTTTTAATGTTGCTGGCGTAAAATAGCTTCAAAAGGTTGACTACGTAGTCTTTAAGTAACTGTAACGCTTCAGCTATTGATCATGTCATCAATTTTGACTTCAACCGACTTAGCTTGTCGACACAATTCAGAAAAGGTGCAGGTTGACATAGTTATTCCCACGTATTCGAGAATTACCATTTCGGCGCAAAATACGAATACATGACATTTTCAGGCTCGACCCATTTGATCTTTGAAAAATGCAAACTTTCGGAAATACTAGACTCCCTATGAACCAGGTAATGTGAGGAAAACTGTGCGAACTGACAACCTTTCAACCTCGGTTCAGAATGAAGCTATCTAGTGATCATTACCTCCCGTCCTGTTGGTCGCCTTTGCCAGTGTTCCTCGTCAAGCAGAGACGTTATAACTATGACGACGGTGAGGGAGATTTGCCCGTGTAATGACTCCGTTGAAGACCTACGTCATAAGCTACGAAAAGCTTCCCTGGCAGATGGCTCTGGATAAATCCATTTACATGCGAAATTTTCAACTGAGCGGCATGGTCTCCCATCCAAGCACTCAGCACCTGGCTAAGCACATGGCCATGAATTTGCCATTGCATGACCGTTCCTTCTTGGTGCTGTGACCAAATGTAATGGGCTGTGGGATGACATTGTCTTTTAGTAGAAAATGATGCAATAAAACTGTAATAAGCTGAGCAAATTAACCGGCGCATCTGTAGCACATTTGAGTACCATATTTGTGGCATATTTGAATAAATATTTCACTGTTAACTTTTTCCTCCGTCATGCACCTCAAAAGATCATTCCCGCTCCTGCTGTGCTTGCTGCCTCTATTACCACGGTTGCCTGGGCACCTGTTGTTTGGATTTACCGCGTCGTCGTACTGGGAAAAGATTTACCTTTCCATGTAAGCGCCTGAACGTTCAATAATAAATTCAAATTGAGATCGATGGTAAATCCCTTCCAGTTTGGGAACGGATCTCGATCGTATTTTCTTGTGAGACCAGGCGGCTGGATCTTTGTCGTAGACACCACTCATCACTGAAACCGATGCTATGGGAAGACAATTGAAACTCCTCATTTTCAAGCACCGTTTTCATAGAGGCTACTTTCGCGTTAAATACGCTAAAAATACCGAACTGCACCAAACAGTTCCAAAATTACCAATGTTTATGGTAGGTGTGGTGCGTAGGTTTTACGACATTCAACATCCGTAGATGTAGGTTTTATCGTTTATGCCGTCGGCAGTCAGGGGTCGCGGTAGCTCAGTCGTCAGGGCGTTCCACTCTTCACCGCATGATCGTGGGTTCGAATTCCGCTACCGGCGGAATTGCCGAATCCACCCGCGGGAATATGCGCCCCTCCCTCCACACTCGAAGGGCGAATTGAAGTACGCCATCTTGAGGACAATCCAACGAGATGCTCCACTAGCTAAGCCCGATTGCCGGAACACAGCTCCTCGCCCTCATAAACAGGTGCTGGGAATCGGTGGAGATACCCGGCCATTCTGAAGAAAGTGAGAAAAAACAGCCGCCCCATCCTTCTACCGCCCCTGTTCCTATCGAGCTGCACCAGTGAGCTCACCGAAAGGTTGCCGCTGAACAGACTGCAGTGCTTACTGGAGAAGAACCTGCTGAACCGAAATCAAGCTGGCTTCCGACGGGGTCACTCAACTACCTTTTGCAGCTCCACTGCCGATGACCCTCAATGATCTGCTCTCCCTCTGGGAGCAGGCGGTCCTGTCCCAGCCCCAGGTGTGGCATTCGATGCTCACAAGAGCACCACTGCACAGGATCGGGCTAGCCGAGGACCCAAGCTTCCTCCAGTTCGGCCAGCCCGAACCATTTGAAATACCTCCTGACGTAGTGCCCAGCATAATCAGAGATGTGGTGGCTGTGGGGCGGCCTTCTTCACCATGGAGTATGTCCTGAAGGATACCACAAGCAGGATCTTTAGCTACCTTTTGTGAGTGGATCGTGCTAACCTAAGCATTTTAATCGACAGAAATCATTAATCGTCATGTGATGTTTAAGCTTAAAGATCCCTTTTCGTCTGCTGTTGACTGTCACGCTGCACTGGGCCGCTGTTGGCTGTCACGCTGCACTGGGCCGCTGTTGACTGTCACGCTGCACTGGGTCGCTGTTGACTGTCACACTGCACTGGGTCGCTGTTGACTGTCACGCTGCACTGGGTCGCTGTTGACTGTCACGCTGCACTGGGTCGCTGTTGACTGTCACGCTGCACTGGGCCGCTGTTGACTGTCACGCTGCACTGGGCCGCTGTTGACTGTCACGCTGTACTGGGCCGCTGTTGACTGTCACGCTGCACTGGGTCGCTGTTGACTGTCACGCTGCACTGGGCCGCTGTTGACTGTCACGCTGCACTGGGTCGCTGTTGACTGTCACGCTGCACTGGGCCGCTGTTCACTGTCACGCTGCACTGGGTCGCTGTTGACTGTCGCGCTGCACTGGGCCGCTGTTGACTGTCACGCTGCACTGGGCCGCTGTTGACTGTCACGCTGCACTGGGCCGCTGTTCACTGTCACGCTGCACTGGGCCGCTGTTCACTGTCACGCTGCACTGGGCCGCTGTTGACTGTCACGCTGCACTGGGTCGCTGTTGGCTGTCACGCTGCACTGGGCCGCTGTTGACTGTCACACTGTACTGGGCCGCTGTTGGTTGTCACGCTGCACTGGGCCGCTGTTGACTGTCACGCTGCACTGGGCCGCTGTTGGCTGTCACGCTGCACTGGGTCGCTGTTGACTGTCACGCTGCACTGGGCCGCTGTTGACTGTCACGCTGCACTGGGTCGCTGTTGACTGTCACGCTGCACTGGGCCGCTGTTGACTGTCACACTGTACTGGGTCGCTGTTGGCTGTCACGCTGCACTGGGTCGCTGTTGACTGTCACGCTGCACTGGGCCGCTGTTGACTGTCACGCTGCACTGGGTCGCTGTTGACTGTCACGCTGCACTGGGCCGCTGTTGACTGTCACACTGTACTGGGCCGCTGTTGGTTGTCACACTGTACTGGGTCGCTGTTGGCTGTCACGCTGCACTGGGCCGCTGTTGACTGTCACACTGCACTGGGCCGCTGTTGACTGTCACGCTGCACTGGGTCGCTGTTGGCTGTCACGCTGCACTGGGCCGCTGTTGGCTGTCACGCTGCACTGGGCCGCTGTTGACTGTCACGCTGCACTGGGTCGCTGTTGACTGTCACGCTGCACTGGGCCGCTGTTGACTGTCACGCTGCACTGGGCCGCTGTTGACTGTCACGCTGCACTGGGCCGCTGTTGACTGTCACGCTGCACTGGGCCGCTGTTCACTGTCACGCTGCACTGGGCCGCTGTTCACTGTCACGCTGCACTGGGCCGCTGTTGACTGTCACGCTGCACTGGGTCGCTGTTGGCTGTCACGCTGCACTGGGCCGCTGTTGACTGTCACACTGTACTGGGCCGCTGTTGGTTGTCACGCTGCACTGGGCCGCTGTTGACTGTCACGCTGCACTGGGCCGCTGTTGGCTGTCACGCTGCACTGGGTCGCTGTTGACTGTCACGCTGCACTGGGCCGCTGTTGACTGTCACGCTGCACTGGGTCGCTGTTGACTGTCACGCTGCACTGGGCCGCTGTTGACTGTCAAACTGTACTGGGTCGCTGTTGGCTGTCACGCTGCACTGGGTCGCTGTTGACTGTCACGCTGCACTGGGCCGCTGTTGACTGTCACGCTGCACTGGGTCGCTGTTGACTGTCACGCTGCACTGGGCCGCTGTTGACTGTCACACTGTACTGGGCCGCTGTTGGCTGTCACACTGTACTGGGTCGCTGTTGGCTGTCACGCTGCACTGGGCCGCTGTTGACTGTCACGCTGCACTGGGCCGCTGTTGACTGTCACGCTGCACTGGGTCGCTGTTGGCTGTCACGCTGCACTGGGCCGCTGTTGGCTGTCACGCTGCACTGGGCCGCTGTTGACTGTCACGCTGCACTGGGTCGCTGTTGACTGTCACGCTGCACTGGGCCGCTGTTGACTGTCACGCTGCACTGGGCCGCTGTTGACTGTCACGCTGCACTGGGCCGCTGTTGACTGTCACGCTGCACTGGGTCGCTGTTGGCTGTCACGCTGCACTGGGCCGCTGTTGACTGTCACACTGCACTGGGTCGCTGTTGACTGTCACGCTGCACTGGGCCGCTGTTGACTGTCACACTGCACTGGGCCGCTGTTGACTGTCACGCTGCACTGGGTCGCTGTTGGCTGTCACGCTGCACTGGGCCGCTGTTGACTGTCACGCTGTACTGGGTCGCTGTTGACTGTCACGCTGCACTGGGTCGCTGTTGACTGTCACGCTGCACTGGGCCGCTGTTGACTGTCACGCTGCACTGGGTCACTGTTGACTGTCACACTGTACTGGGCCGCTGTTGACTGTCACACTGTACTGGGTCGCTGTTGACTGTCACGCTGCACTGGGCCGCTGTTGACTGTCACGCTGTACTGGGTCGCTGTTGACTGTCACGCTGCACTGGGTCGCTGTTGGCTGTCACGCTGTACTGGGTCGCTGTTGACTGTCACGCTGCACTGGGCCGCTGTTGACTGTCGCGCTGCACTAGGCCGCTGTTGACTGTCATACGCCTCAGTGCGAGGTGAGCTGAGGGTTGCCGATTGCGAGTGATCGGGAGGTGGCGCAGCCTGCCGAGATCCAAAGGCTGGTGGCGTCACTCCTCAGCTCACTGGCGACACCCATCCCGACCGGGTGGCGCAGCCTGCCGAGATCCAAAGGCTGGTGGCGTCACTCCGTCAGCTCACTGGCGACACCCATCCCGACGTTCCAGGTGGCGCCACATGCGCCGCCGGTACTTTGTGCGACATTCAGTCAATGGAAGTTGAGAGGGGCGCAGACTGACGACTATTCTGACACCGAACTCAGATATGTGGATAGTATTGTAACGAAATGGTTGGTTAACACCCCAGTTTGTGGAACATAGAAGTAGAACTAAGGACAATTTTGGTGAAATTTCTGGATCTACCGATCTTGGGGCCAGCGGTGAACACCTGTCGTCAGCGCTGGGTGGGTCCAGGTCACTGGCGGTTCCAGCCGACCACATGACAGTGGCCAAACCGCCAGTTTTCAACATAGCCTATGCCCAAAACTTTATTTCTCCTCGGACTTAGGCCACTTTACTTTGGACAAAAAATATAGAGAATTATGGAAGGAATTGAAAACGATGAATACTCGTCAGCCACAACTATGATTAAATGTAAAGCAGCGTTGGGACCAGTTCTTTATGCACTACGGTTCCCCCTAAAAACAACCAAAAGAAATCCTTCATAATACATCTTGCCTCGATTACCATTGGCGACACAAGCGTGAACGCACCATTACATGTCAATCGGACAATAAGAGGTTGCGGCAACAGTCGTTTTAACCGTAAGCTACGGTGTGTATATAACAGGTGCGTGGCCACCTCGTTTCTTTGTATAAGAGAGCTTGATAAACGATCTGAGCACATGCTGTGCATCCAAGTTTCGTCTCTGTATAGTTGTGCGCTTGAATGCTGTACGACTTTCGTTGTTGAGCTATCCATTTGGAATTAGACGCCTGCAGGAACTGGTGACCACGTGCACTGTGCACGACGAGAATTATGCGTGTCGGTCATGGATATAGTTGCATGACTCTCCCAATGCCATGCTTCTTGTTGGGCACAATGGATATCGGCAGCTGAATTAGCCCCGGGGAACCTCAATTTTCATGCACCCACTGTGGGCATGCTTTGTGAACGTGTTTATGATATCGTGCAAGGGTGCAAGTTCAACCGGATAGTTTAACCCGCGAGTCACTGAGGGGGGAGGGGAGGATACAGTTAATTGATGAAGGTTTCTTATAGATCGGTGCGGCCGTCTCGGAGTATGGTTTTGACTGCTCAAGCTTTGTCTGCAAAGTACATCCTCCCGTCTTCACGATATTAGGTGGCCATTGGTTCGGTGATGGTGACTATCTAATATTGGCCCAAAAGTTCGCTCGTTACTCATTGAGGTATTATAGATTTGAAATGGTCTTGAAGGGCGAAAAATGTTATAAAATACAAACACTTGTTTATTTTACAAAATTTCAAACGATTCAATGGTTTCGCTGATAGAGCATCCTCGGAAGTGATCCTCAACACTGTTCACCAGATACAGCGCCACAGCCCAATGGTGTCGCTGCTAAAGCATCCTCGGAAGTGATCCTCAACATTGTTCACCAGATACAGCGACACAACTCAATGGTGTCGCTGCTAAAGCATCCTCGGAAGTGATCCTCAACACTGTTCACCAGATGCAACGCCACCACCAAATCTGCGTGCCGGAATTGCTCTCCTATTGACAGCTTCGAAGCGATTTCATTTGAGTTGTTATGCTCTTCTCTCATGTGCCGACGACGTTGGACTGTTTGTCGATAGGTCACCAGGGAAGCCGACCTCGTGCTTGGCCGTAGCTACTCAGTACATATGTCATGGCGTGCTAATCTCTCGCGGCAGGATAAAGCCTGCTGGATAGATATGCCAGCATATATTTAGCCTCCTGCACTGAGTCGGTTTTGGACCCATCGGAACATAGCGTTATTGGCAACTCTTACTTACATCCTTGAGAGATGTTCGTGAGATTAGTGGAACATGTAGGGGCAAGCTGCTTTCCTCCTGGCGGTATGTGCCGGCACGGCGTGTGCCCAATGGAGGCACGGCCTGTGGCGGTATGTGCCGGCACGGCGTGTGCCCAATGGAGGCACGGCCTGTAGTATTTTCCAATGCTGCTGGCGCGGTTGTCTGCGGCAGCGACAGGCGAGCGGACGACTTCACGGATGCTGCTCCGACCCAGACCAGCTGTTGGCCGTCACGTGGTCTGACGCCGGCCCGGCCGTCACGGCCCATGTGGTGGCCGCCCTCGGCCACTTCGACAGCTGTCTCCAACCAATGAACCTCCCATCCAGCCGAGATTATGGTGGTCGGTCCAGCAGTCCCCCACGGAAAGATTGTGATCCGTCCAACAGTCCCTCACCAAGAGATGGTGATGTGTCCAACAGTCGACCACCGAGAGATGGTGGTCTGTCCAGCAGTCCCACATGGAGAGATGGTGATCCGTCCAACGGCTCGACGTAAGGCCGAGAGATGGTGGTCGGCCCAGCAGTTCCCCACCAGGAAATGTTAGTTCGTCCAGCACCAGCAGTCTCCCACCAGAATATGGTGGTCCATCCAAATAGCCCTTCTCCGCCAAATCATGGTGATCCGCCTGCCCATATGCTCTTCTTTGATATATGGTGGCTTTACCAGCCAACTGCCCTCTCGAAGTAGTTGTGATGTGATCAACCAGCTGTGTCATGGGAAATGAATGCCACTTCTTCCCATGTCCTGAGAAGTTACGCCGGGGTGCGGGAAACCCGGCTAATAAATGAACAGAACACATCTCGAAAGACATCAATTTTCTATTATGGAATGCATGAATCCAGGAGACTAGGATAGAACTGCTTGGATTGACCAAAGTGTCAGTCTCGTGCTAAACTATATCATGCCGACGAGCTCAAAAAGATATACAGCGTATGTCAACACACGTATCTGTTCTGCATGGTGTGTGTGTGTGTGTGTGCGTGTGTAAGTGTGTGCGTGCGTATGTGTGTGTGTGCGTGTACATGTGTGTATGTGTTAACTTTATGGAGCACGACATTTCTGGCACATGAGATTCTTTCGCACCTTTTCTAGGCTTGGAACGTTGCTTCGCGCAGCTTTATTCAGTGTAATGATCCCTAATGAAAGGCATTTATTTTCGTGATGTTTCGGCATACTTATGACTTTTTAAGCTAATCATATAGAAGGCCCGCTCTTGATCCATTCTAAATGGATCAAGAACGGACCATTTTGACCTCGCCCTGTTCGATTATCTCACTGCGTATGTGTTGGTCTATGGTGAAACCATCACATAATTTTGACATTTTGACCTCAGTTCACTGACGTTGAGGTTAACGAACTTTGACCTGATCCCATTGCCTTCCAAACTTCGAGAGCCTACATCTTCCGAAGTATTTAATGCATGGTTAGGAGACAAATCACATCTGATAGGCAAGGGTTAGGCTCTTATGTGAAAAAAAACTAAGCATCCAGCATGCTAAACTATACACATATGCTGATATGATCAGTGACCTCTTGCCTTGTGCAATCTTGATCTGAAATTTAAAATGGAAATATAAAAACAAGTTCTATTTGCTTGTCTTCAGTTTCATGCAACGAACTCGCAGGGATGACAGTCATGCTAACTCGTGCTAGATGTGATGTGTACGTGGCTCCTCCAGCATGGAATCAAGAGTGAACAACGTGTAGCCTGGTGGATAACGTGTAGCCTGGTGGACAACGTGTAGCCTGACTGCCATTGCACATCCCGCTACTATGACTTTTAGGAATCAGACACTTGTACCTTCCAAGCATGTAAAAAGCCAGGGAGGCTGGATCGACTTTAATATGACCTGGGAAGCGCGCGTCAATTCGCGTAAATTTTTAGGCCCGAGTTTGAGTTCAGTATCCAGTTGTACCCGAGGGAACCCAAAGTGACGTTGTATGTGACCGTATGTGGCCCTGTATGGCCTTGGCCTGAACACTTAGATATGAATGAAGCATTCATGTAACCATCGATCTTTCGCTGATTCAGACATGTGATGTTGGTATGACAACTCTATAAAACCTGATAAAATTAACTTGTATTCTTCGAAACGTCATGCGATATAAGCGGTTGAATGTTTGCATGCATGTTTATCTGCCTGTATGATTTACTGTCTGTAAAATTCCAAGGTACGTGTAGACTACCTTGAAGTTGGTAATGTAAGAATTACCTATGACCCAAATGAAGCTAAGACAAATGCACACAATTCCCGACCTTTCGACTTTTTCCACTTTGTCAAGAGAAAGAGAGTTCACGCGCGTTGAGGCTCTGCTCACCACAGGAATTTGTGCATTATGGGTTGACTATGTAGTCGACACGTTCAGGAGGATGAAATTCCCACCAGCTGAGCTGCTAGTCATGCAGAAGAATGCAAAACAAATTGATAATCGACGCAGAGTTGAGGAGGAGACGAGACGAAACCCAGTTGTCACCACAGGGTTTGAACAAGTAGAGGAAATAATACTTTTCGTCAGTCCTGCGGTGTCGGTCAGCACGGTCATCACCACAGTACCGCGGTGTCGATCAGCACGGTCATCACCACAGTCCTGCGGTGTCGGTCAGCACGGTCATCACCACAGTCCTGCGGTGTCGGTCAGCACGGTCATCACCACAGTCCTGCGGTGTCGGTCGGCACGGTCGTCAGCACAGTATCGCGGTGTCGGTCGGCACGGTCGTCAGCACAGTATCGCGGTGTCGGTCAGCACGGTCGTCACCACAGTCCTGCGGTGTCGGTCAGCACGGTCATCACCACAGTCCTGCGGTGTCGGTCAGCACGGTCATCACCACAGTCCTGCGGTGTCGGTCAGCACGGTCATCACCACAGTCCTGCGGTGTCGGTCAGCACGGTCGTCACCACAGTCCTGCGGTGTCGGTCAGCACGGTCATCACCACAGTCCTGCGGTGTCGGTCAGCACGGTTGGTGGCATCACAATCGAACAGATAATCGAATCAAGGCGTCAGAATGAAATAATAATAAGGAGAGCATGGTATACGAAATTGCTTGCGGCTCCTGCGGTGCGGTGTACTACGGTGAGACTGGCAGAGGCCTGCAGACCAGACAACGTCAACACAAAGTGGATTTCTCACACTACCGACTCTCCAATGTTGTACTGGTGCACGTGGAGAGGGAGGGACACTTATCAGGTTGAGTCAAAGCCGTCGTCGTCCGCGAGAACCGTCAAGGGCGGAGAGACGGGCAGTGGAAGCGGCGTATATCGCCACCAAGCGAAGGAAAAAAACAACGCATCGTGAACACATCGTCCTGGTTTGCCACCGAGCGGAGGACAAACACATCGTCCGGGTTTGCCACCGAGCGGAGGACAAACACATCGTCCGGGTTTGCCACCGAGCGGAGGACAAACACATCGTCCGGGTTTGCCACCGAGCGGAGGACAAGCACATCGTCCGGGTTTACCACCGAGCGGAGGACAAACACATCGTCCGTTTTTTTAGTTCTACCGTCATGGCTCCATTCATCCCTTGAGCGGCAACGCCACTCGGACAGAGTAGAGAGAGAGAGAGAGAGAGAGAGAGAGAGAGAGAGAGAGAGAGAGAGAGAGAGAGAGAGAGAGAGAGAGAGAGAGAGAGAGAGAGAGAGAGAGAGAGAGAGAGAGAGAGAGAGAGAGAGAGAGAGAGAGAGAGAGAGAGAGAGAGAGAGAGAGAGAGAGAGAGAGAGAAAAAAAAAAATATATATATATATATATATATATATATATATATATATATATATATATATATATATATATATATATATATATATATATATATATATTATATATATATATATATATATATTATATATATATATATATATATATATATTATATATATATATATATATATATATATATATATATATATATATATATATATTATATATATATATATATATATATATATATATATATATATATATAAAGAGAGAGAGAGAGAGAGAGAGAGAGAGAGAGAGAGAGAGAGAGAGAGAGAGAGAGAGAGAGAGAGAGAGAGAGAGAGAGAGAGAGAGAGAGAGAGAGAGAGAGAGAGAGAGAGAGAGAGAGAGAGAGAGAGAGAGAGAGAGAGAGAGAGAGAGAGATAAATGAAAACAGAAAGAGGGAAAGAGAGGGAGAGGGATAAATAGAAACAGGTATAGGCAGACAGACAGTCGGACAGACAGACAGAGAGGAAGAAAACACTACTGGAGGGAGGATGGTCAGGATTTAGAGCAGTTTGTATTTTGTTTTCGAATTGGGCTTGTTATGTTTCATGTTTCGTTCCTTTGACAGAGTCGAAATGGACGAAATGTCACGCCAATAGTTTTGCGTTTCGATTACGTTTATTTAAAGCATAGGACTTCTCCAGATTATTAATTTTATTCTGTCGGCAATCGTCTATAATTCATTGTGTAACAATATATCCAGTCAAGCAACGGCAATCACACCTAACGTACATAGCTAATCTATGCTTGCCCCTACCTGATCCATCCCCAGAAACTGCAGACCGCAGCGCAATTCGTGAAGTACATTTAACACGATCCTGTAAGTTACCTCCAGACTCAGATATCTTGGGATTGCTTGACAAAGGTCCCAATTTTGCGTTAGCTCAGAAAGTGGATCGTAGCTGCTTGGAAAAAGCAGAATCAGGCGTAGAAAGGACGATCTATGGTTTGCGGTGGAGGCATGTGAGGGAGACAAAACAGCAAACTGTACCTCAGGTACCGCAGGCAGGCTTATCACAAAGCACCTCTAGCACAGGTTATTTAAAGCTTCGCCCCATGTTCCCCGACACTCCTGCGTACCAACCACCGAAAGCCACAACTCAAATAGAATCTGAGTTGAAAGATTTAAAGACAAAAGTGCTAAAAGCATATAAATATCACAACAAAGCATCGAACAAAATGTCGGACAATTATGCGAAACAGAGGGAAGTACTTCGGGAAATGAAAAACAACGATAATGTAATAGTAAAGCCGTCAGATAAATGCAAAGGATTCGTCGTGCTAAACAAAACGGATTACATTGAAAAGGCCAGGAAAATAACGGACGATTATCAAAGCATTCCTTCCCAACCAAACCCTGCCAAACGTCTCGAAATCTAAACATGTACTATCATCAAGGAAATTTTATCAGGGAAGTTACATAAAGACGCAGTAGTATCCCTCCTTCCTCATTCTAGCCGCACAGCGAAATTATACGGGCTCCCCCAAAACCACAAACTAGAGGTTCCACTGCGCCCTATAGTGTCGGCGAGTGGTGACCCCGAGAGAAGTTATCTTGGTTCTTGAGTAAGATTCTCGTCCAGGTACTAGCGTTGGTTCCCGCCCATCTGACAAACTCGGAGTCGTACCTGCAGAGGGTGAAAGAAACTTTTCCTACCAAACTTCCGGAAGGCAGTATTGTTTTCACCGTGGACGTGAAAAATTTATATGGCAGCATTCCGATAAAGGAGGGAATAGATGCTGTGATTCGTCTAATCGAGGACAATCTGGATGATATTTGTCTTTTCGGGATTGGTGTACAGGACTGTGTGAAATTACTAACACATATTTTCAGCAATAACCTCATACGTTTCGGTAACTCCATGTACAAGCAGACAAAAGGATGGGTAACCGATGTGCACCTCCTTTAGCGATTGCTTTTATGCACCGCCTTGAGTCGATCTTCTTAGCTTCGTATGATTTGAAACCAGCTCTCTACATGAGGTATATAGACGATATTTTTGGTGTTTGGACACATGGCTTGGCCTCTCTGCTCGACTTCTTTGCAGAAATTAACCAACAACATTCCAGCACCAAGTTTACCTTAGAACACACTGGTCATAGCAGTTCGATTCCTTTCCTTGATACGTTGTTTGTTCTTCAGGCTGATGGGAGCTACACCACCGAGCTGTACTTTAAACCAATGGCAGCCCCCATCATCTTGCACTATGATTCGGCCCACCCGATGGCCACTAAAAAGCCGCCGTTCTAGCATCCCAAATGAGGAGAGCAGCACGAGTCTCCTCCGATACTATTTCATGCGAGCGGAGCCTTGCAAAGATGACGACTCTTTTCCTGGAAAACGGATACCCAGCACATCGGGTACACTCCGCCGCTCGTGCTGTTCACCCTCACAACAGTAGTAGGATAGGTGGGCAACGTCAGCATCGAGCAATCCCAACTATGTTTACATGAGACTTCCTTTTGTCGATGACCAACTATGTCGACAGGTAAACGCAGCCATCCGTTCGTCTCATCTAAACCATGTTAGGGCAGCCTGGACTAGCGGACCTACGCTGAAATCTTACCTGGTCCGCTCAGCCCTGGAAATGCCGCCATGCCCTGCTGGTAGGAGAACGTGCCACACCTGTATCAACGGGCTCAAAGGTAGATGCACACTGAAAAACGTAGTTGACAAAATAACGTGCAATCGCTGTCTTGGAACATTTTATGTCGGTGAAACCAAACGTAGCATCAGGGATAGGTACAATGAGCACTTGGGAGATGCCAGACTTCGGAGAGCATACACACCTTTAGGCGAACACATGATCGACAAACATTATAACATGGAACATAGCGACACTAACACAACCTTCAAAGTATAAATTCTAGCAACAGCCAGGGACAACGCTGATCTGAAGGTCCTCGAATCTCTACATATACGTAATCTACGGCCGCAACTAAACACGCAAGCGGCGTCTTGGTATATCACATAAAATTACATAAACATAAATTATATATAGTATGTATTACGCGTCATATTGGATATATGTCTATATATGTGCGTGAGTGTATGTATCGATATGTATATGGACCATCGGCTCGGGCTTCTTCAGAGGATTCCTTCTTGACATAGTTTGTTTCTGGTTTGGAGTTTCTGTGAGTGTCTGCACCACTGAGGAGGCTTTTCTGCATTCCACGTGTCTTTTGCACGCTTTTTCCCGCGTGCCTTTTTCAATTTTTTAAGCTTGAGCTTTTTTCATCACTCCTGACGATGCCCCCTGGCCGAAACGTTGAGTAATAAAATATAACCTTTATCGTTACTTTTGATATCAACTCAGCACCTCCTGGTATATTGAAGGTCGTATATTTTCTTTACACGTAATGTCTAAAACACAGGAGCATCTAAGAGCCATTCTTCGTTGAATTAAATAATTTGTGTTCGGCTTTAGAACCTTCCAACCTGGCAAGCCTGGCATTCGTGTCAGCTTCGTGTTCAGGTAGCTGTCGCGGGTGGGCGGGGCTTGTGGCGCGTGACGACGGCAGTGCTCGAAGGCGGTCACTGACCGGCTACGTCAGTCTCGACCCGGTCGCCGGCTAACCAGGACGGACCCCGCCGTCCGCACGCTGTGTCGACTTTGTGTGACCTCTGTGTGGGCGGTGCTTAACCGGGATCGCGGTACATCCCGCCCGCCGCTGAGATTGGACTCTACTCGATGATGTCACAGTGACTGAGTTACCTAACGTACCTCACATTCAAGAGGTGGTGGTTATGACTGCGTTGTGGGTAAATGGCAGTGACCAGGTGACCCACAGAGGAACCTGCCGAAATGAGTCCATATTCTACGCTTGCAACCCCAATGTTGCTGCCATGAAAGGGCCAGGTCTTCGGATCAAGTTATTGCAGGTCAGTGCATTAACCCGACCGGGCCTGACCGGGCCTGAGGGGAAGTCGTTTAACGCCTCATGACGGATTTTTGTAATGCTTCCTAAAGTAAGTGAGACAGGTACTTGAAACCTTCAGTACCTTTCCTTACATTCATTTGACACTACTTATTAAAAGGGACGTAATAATTATGACGTTATAAGGAAGTCAGAAGTGAACCCCTTTAGTGGAATTTGAGCGTTTTAACTCAGGACTTCGTTTATTTTTCCCGGGCGAACAAACAAGGAGAGGGCAGCAAAATTGCTCCTGAGTATATGTACAATCATTCATAGAAAAACATAGATATAGCTTAGCTCACCTCAGGTCAGTTCACAAGGAGAGGTCACGCATATCTCTTTTAAAAAAAAATCATGCTGTACCCTGGTTTCATCTTCTAAATGTAGCTACTAAATATTTTCATAACTAACAAAAATATGTTATAGAGCAAATCAATGTGTACTAGCGTGTGAAGTTTCATATCATGTCCGTTCAGGTCACGGTCTAATGATCCAAAATATGCAACAAGTACCCGCCGCTGGGAGGCCGCAAGAGCAGGACATGGACATAATACTCCATACATAATACAGTATGGAGGAAAAATCATACGTTGCTTTATGCCGAAATGATGCTCACAGGGGATTCGCGGATATATCAGCTTGTCCTGCTCTAGGCCATGCAACCTCAGTGACACAGGTCAGTGACCTCAGATAACCTCGGATAATATATAGTGTTCATTTGACGGTATAGACTGTCTGCTACGAGTAGCCTGTCACTTGACTGTGTGTGTTGTGGTAATGTTGGGCGCTGATTTCGAATTCATTTTCCAAAACAGCCACCGATTGATGCATGAAGCAAAGGCTTCGATTATTTCAAATGACTTGAGCCGTCACACAAGGCCTTCGTACAAGTACCCTGGCTATCACAGATACATACTGACCTTCGCCTTGACCTTGACCATCTCAGAGATATACTGGCCTTCACACATGTGCCCTGACCATCGCATTGCCATACTGGCGATCACAGAGACGCACTTGCCTTCACACAAGCACCCTGCCCATCATAGGGACATCCCGACCATCACAGTGACATTCCGACCATCACACAGACATCCTGAGCATCACAGGGACATCCCGACCATCACAGTGACATCCCGACCATCACAGTGATCTTCCGACCATCACAGTGACATCCCGACCATCACAGTGACATCCCGACCATCACAGTGACATCCTGACCATCACAGTGACATACCGACCATTACAGTGACATCCCGATCAGCACAGTGACATCCCGACCATCACAGTGACATCCTGATCATCACAGGAACATACTGACCTTGAAGCATGTACCCTGGCTATCTCAGAGGCATGCTGGTCATCACAGTCAAAAACGGTCATCATATCGTCAGCATATCGCCATTCTGTCGCCGTTCTGTCGCCATTATGTCGTCATTCTGTCGTCATTCTGTCGTCATTCTGTCGTTATTCTGTCGTCATTCTGTCGTCATTATGTCGTCATTCTGTCGTTATTCTGTCGTTATTCTGTCGTCATTCTGTCGTCATTCTGTGGTCATTATGTCGTCATTATGTCGTCATTCTGTCGTCACAGAGGCACGCTCGCCACTACAAAGGTGCCTGGCTGACAGTACCTTACGGACATTACGGTACATTACGGACATTACGGTACATTACAGAAGCATTACATTACAGATTCATGGTGGCTGTATCTGAGTTCTTATCTTGCCATTTGAATAGTGTCCTGAATTATAATTTGATCGGGCCTTGGCAATCTGTGGAGAAAATGAGATGCTGGTGATTTATTTGAGGTGCTCGAAAGAAAGGCAATTCGAACGATAAAGAGGTTACATGAACCATCTGGTATGAACCAGGAATTGTTAGCAATCTATTGAGGCTGTCCACGGTTCCCATCGCGTGGTGGCGCCGACCAACACCCTTCTCTGTCTTGTCATGTGGTAGTAGGTCGTGTCATTCCTTGTGCTTTGCACGTCCAGACTATCTGGGCGTCGTGTGTAGGTCCTGGGAGGCATTGGTTCACAGAGCCGTACGCTTACCGAGCAGTTCCAGTTGTGGCTCCACGTCGGCTCCGAACAGCTGGGACACACATCCAAGTCCGCCGACACGGTTGGCCAATCACCGGCTGGCCGAGTCCTGACACACATGTGTGAGGTCAGCGCACCGTTCTGGGTCATCAGCCGTGCCCTGTGTGGCCAGCTACGCTCCCGGCCAACCTTCGAGAAAACACTGGTGTGAACACACTTCTCCGGTAGGTGGCCATTCCCCGACATATTTGTGCCGCAAGAAATACTTCGCTACCCTGTAAGATGTGCCCTGGATACAGTTCAATATGCGTGTTGCGGGTCACCGGGAGGATACGATACGAGGTACGGAAATACGTTGCGTGAGAATGCTAGGCGATTCACAGCCGTAACCAGAGTCCTGAATATCCAGTATATACGAGAATGCCAATATTTGGAACTACTTGAGGAAGTAAGCTGCACAGCTAGCACATGAGAACACAGCGGTTCCAACTGACGATTCCGACAAATACAAACTATTTAAATATCTGATGTCGAGCGTGGATAATAATGCGCCTTTGTGTACCACTCGTGTCGTACACCCGGCACTATGTTAGTCCTTAACCAAAATGACCACTTGCCCTGATTCATGCTCGATGGCTTATTGGCGCTGTTTGTTGACTTGTGAACTTTAGTGATCATACAACGCCCATTGCTGTGCGTTTTGAAATCGTCTTTCCAGTTCGCAACTGCAGATAAGCGGACATCGGTTGTATGATGAACAAGGGTATTAATGATGAGAGCTGGTAACTAATAAAACGCTGGCTGCCATCGCATGTTGCTAGCTTTTCCGTTTGGGAATGCTTTGTGGTAACACCACCCGGTGCTGGCGAAGGTAGGCGGGTTGTGGATGGCTGAAATATGACGGGTTGTTGCAACCCCGCCATATTTTCATCCATTTGCAGGTCATCTATGTCTGCTCGAAAACTATGTCATCGGTAGAAGACAGGGTTCACAGCAAAGAAGTTAGTTTCTGCCACCAGCTTTAAGCGACTCGAACTGGCTGGTTCAAAATATCGGTGGCAGCAAGTAGCAATAAATCACCAAGAAAATATTCAATCGAAGTAGCTAGTGTAGATAATATTTCCCGACCTGTTAAGCACATCAAACACACCCCGTTCTCATCCATTATTGGGCTATTTTAACTTGGCACCCATGGAAAGTTAACAACCAAACACTTATGCATATTTTCATTCACAACATTTATCTTATTCCGGTGACATGGATTAGTTTACAAAAGGCAAGCAATCGTGCAGGTGGTCCCAGGTCACTAGGGAAAAGAATCCTTTTATTTCTTAATTTTAATTAGCTGTGTTAGTTCGAAATTAACTTAACATTGCTAACAAAACTAACATGGTGCACCTTAACTTTTGCAATAGCTTTTTGATCAATATGCTCGTTGCGCCTTCAAGCCCAAATAACTAACCTACGACTTTCGCAATAATTACAATTTTGGAAGGCAGATCTGACATGAGTATATCAAGATTCTAGTAAGCGGAAATCATTAACTTGAGGGAGAACTGTCCTATTGCCATGTTGATAGCATAGAAAGGTGGAATGATATTGAGTTAAACTCCAGACCAATAGACTATCATCATTAGTAGATGTAGTTGCACTCAAATTTGCACATGCCATGTATGATCCTCATGCCCTTCTTCCAGTATTATTAGTCCGGTTTCATATGAATTTTCAGTACATTGCAAATTGGTTCTGCTTAGGAGTAAATAATCCAGTTAAAGCTGTAGGTTTTGTAAGCCCTCTATTGTTTCACCTTTTGATGTCGCATAATTGACACGGATTAAAGGAGGCACTTGTGTGGATAATAATTAAGCCTTACTTTCCTTACAGAAAGTTAAGCTTATGCTGCTTAGCAACATTTATGTTCCTGCTGTAATACATTCATTGTAAGCTTAGCATGTTAAAAACATGTGTTATCGAAACTTATCTTTCTCTATGTTTTGGTTTTATGCCGGCTAAAATATAATCAGGTGAAAATCGGCAAGTGGCAAAAACTAATTTCAGCTAGCTGAAACGCCAACCATGTTAGAATATATATTGATTTGAACTCTTCATTGTTCAGTCTAACCGGAAATATTACAGCAGCCGTTGACTGTGCTGTAGTGGGTCCGTTGTGAGTAGTAGTGAACTGACCTAACCGATCCCACCTGCGATGGTACGTCAGATCCAGAGAGACCCACCCATCTTCAGGGATAGGTCTGACCTAGATGAACCTCATCTGCAGGCACGGGTCTAATCCAGGCAGACCCATCTGTGGGGATAGGTCTGACCTAGATGGACCTCATCTACAGAACTAGGATTGGCCACCGAGCCATCTGCAGTGGTGATCTGACCTGAACAGTAGTGTATCTGAGCCTAGATCTGCTGCCATGCAAATGAACGTGTATCTGGAATGGTAGTCGGTCGTTCTGCTGCCCAGGCCTGCCATCCGCCGACAGGTGTTGGCAGCGGTGCAGCAGGGATATCCTAATTCGGACGGTGCGTCCAACAGCTATGTTAGCCTTAGCATGCCACGTCACTTGAAATAGTGGACGAAGACAATCGGTCAATGCACCCAACCGCGGCCAACAACGCTGCATTAGTCCGGCGAGAACAAACCGATACCCTCCGGTTAAGTACAGCAGCAAAAACAAACGCGTCGCACTTCCTGCTCCGGATGTAGCTACACAATGCCAAGGGTGTCCTCAATTGTTGCACCTGGAGACCCGATGCAATTACAGGATACCACCTTCAGTACGCAGGAGACCACATAGTCACGTTCTACTGGTCTTCTCTAGGCCATATGAGTCCCCTGTAGAACACCTGCACTCACGGCATGGGTGAAGAAGCTACAAAATTATTGGTGGGGCCCAATGCATGGGGGTCATGAGTGCTGCCAATTTGGTTGGTAGGGTCATCCCATAAGGTCTCTTGTTAAGAGGGCAAGAAGTTGGTGGGGCCAAGGTAAAGATGGTGGAGTCCATGATCAACCAAAAGTGTAGGAAGCTCCACGGCATGTACTGACCAACAGCATATACTGACTTGGTCTCCCCTCCAGCTGCCATTGGGGATGACATGTGGTGACCCCTGCACCAGGCTGACGTGAAGTGACCCCTGCACCAGGCTGACCTGACGTGTGGTGACCATGCACCAGGCTGACATGTAGTGACCCTGCACCAGGTTGACCTGACGTGTAGTGACCCCTGCACCAAGTTGACGTGTAGTGACCCTGCACCAGGCTGACGTGTAGTGACCCCTGCACCAAGTTGACGTGTAGTGACCCTGCACCAGGCTGACGTGTGGTGACCCCTGTGCCAGGCTGACCTGACGTTTAGTTACCCCTGCACCAGGCTGACCTGACGTGCAGTGACCCCTGCACCAGGCTGACCTGACGTGCAGTTAACCCTGCACCAAGTTGACGTGTAGTGACCCTGCACCAGGCTGACGTGCAGTGAACCCTGCACCAGGCTGACGTTTAGTGACCCTGTGCCAGGCTGACGTGTAGTGACCCCTGCGCCAGGCTGATGTGTAGTGACCCGCACCAGGCTGACGTTTAGTGATCCTGTGCCAGGCTGATGTGTAGTGACCCGCACCAGGCTGACGTGTAGTGACCCCTGTGCTAGGCTGATGTGTAGTGATCCGCACCAGGCTGACGTGTAGTGACCCCTGTGCCAGGCTGATGTGTAGTGACCCGCACCAGGCTGACGTGTAGTGACCCCTGCACCACAGGCGGAGCTGCGCAATGTGTTGACCAAGAAGCGTGGCGATGACACGGACGATGATACCGGCCTGGCGAGGTCATCAGCTACGCCGTCCAGCAGTGGTCAGCATCGCGGCCCACCCAAGGTGGGTCCGGGGGCGGCTCAGCATGGTCACGGTTATGGTGCCGTCTCTCTGGCGGTCCAGTGCCGTCTCTCTGGCGACTGAATCTCGTCACGGTTATGGTGCCGTCTCTCTGTCGGCTCAGTCTGGTCACGGTCATGATGCCATCTTTCTGTCGGCTCAGTCTAGCCACAGTTATGGTGCCGTCTCTCTGTCGGCTCAGTCTTTTTTTGTTTGACGTTATTTTTTTATGGGAATATACAGATCGCCTCATGCCTCAGTAGACCGCTCCAGAATACCCCAGCGGCCATATCATTTTCTCTCGGCTTAATCAATGGTAATTTAGGATAGTTTTGATTTATCATTCGACGCCGTTGCACGCTGTTTTCTGTCATGTCATGGGGTTCGCACGCAATTTGGCTGTTTCCCTTGAGAACGACCAACGGTTTCGTGGTGTGAGCTGAGGTCTGCTACATGCAGTTGCACTGCACGGTACATGCAGTTTGGCCGCTGAGCTTTGAGGGAGCGACGGGCGGAGATGGCGGGTAGACTGGAAGGATTGTTAACGTCGGGTGTCGGACCACTGACTCAGTGAGCGACGGGCGGAGGTGGCGGGGGAGGCTGGAAGGGTTGTTGGCGTCGGGTGTCGGGCCACTGCCTCAGTGAGCGAAGGGCGGAGGTGGCGGGGAGGCTGGAAGGGTTGTTGGCGTCGGGTGTCGGGCCACTGCCTCAGTGAGCGAAGGGCGGAGGTGGCGGGGGAGGCTGGAAGGGTTGTTGGCGTCGGGTGTTTGGTGGCCACTGCTTCAGTGAGCGGCGGGCGGAGGTGGCGGGGGAGGCTGGAAGGGTTGTTGGCGTCGGGTGTCGGGCCACTGCCTCAGTGAGCGAAGGGCGGAGGTGGCGGGGAAGGCTGGAAGGGTTGTTGGCGTCGGGTGTTTGGTGGCCACTTCCTCAGTGAGCGAAGGGCGGAGGTGGCGGGGAAGGCTGGAAGGGTTGTTGGCGTCGGGTGTTTGGTGGCCACTGCTTCAGTGAGCGGCGGGCGGATGTGGCGAGGAAGGCTGGAAGGGTTGTTGGCGTCGGGTGTTTGGTGGCCACTGCTTCAGTGAGCGAAGGGCGGAGGTGGCGGGGAGGCTGGAAGGGTTGTTGGCGTCGGGTGTTTGGTGGGCACTTCCTCAGTGAGCGAGTGAGCGAAGGGCGGAGGTGGCGGGGAGGCTGGAAGGGTTGTTGGCGTCGGGTGTTTGGTGGGCACTTCCTCAGTGAGCGAAGGGCGGAGGTGGCGGGGAGGCTGGAAGGGTTGTTGGCGTCGGGTGTTTGGTGGCCACTGCTTCAGTGAGCGAAGGGCGGAGGTGGCGGGGAGGCTGGAAGGGTTGTTGGCGTCGGGTGTTTGGTGGGCACTTCCTCAGTGAGCGAGTGAGTGAGCGAAGAGCGGAGGTGGCGGGGAGGCTGGAAGGGTTGTTGGCGTCGGGTGTTTGGTGGCCACTGCTTCAGTGAGCGAAGGGCGGAGGTGGCGGGGGAGGCTGGAAGGGTTGTTGGCGTCGGGTGTCGGGCCACTGCCTCAGTGAGCGAAGGGCGGAGGTGGCGGGGAAGGCTGGAAGGGTTGTTGGCGTCGGGTGTTTGGTGGCCACTGCTTCAGTGAGCGGCGGGCGGAGGTGGCGGGGAGGCTGGAAGGGTTGTTGGCGTCGGGTGTTTGGTGGGCACTTCCTCAGTGAGCGAGTGAGCGAAGGGCGGAGGTGGCGGGGAGGCTGGAAGGGTTGTTGGCGTCGGGTGTTTGGTGGGCACTTCCTCAGTGAGCGAAGGGCGGAGGTGGCGGGGAGGCTGGAAGGGTTGTTGGCGTCGGGTGTTTGGTGGCCACTGCTTCAGTGAGCGGCGGGCGGATGTGGCGAGGAAGGCTGGAAGGGTTGTTGGCGTCGGGTGTTTGGTGGGCACTTCCTCAGTGAGCGAAGGGCGGAGGTGGCGGGGAGGCTGGAAGGGTTGTTGGCGTCGGGTGTTTGGTGGGCACTTCCTCAGTGAGCGAGTGAGCGAAGGGCGGAGGTGGCGGGGAGGCTGGAAGGGTTGTTGGCGTCGGGTGTTTGGTGGCCACTGCCTCAGTGAGCGAAGGGCGGATGTGGCGGGGAAGGCTGGAAGGGTTGTTGGCGTCGGGTGTCTGGCCACTGACTCGGTAAGCGGTGGGCAGAAGTATGGACGGGCCCGAATGGATTTGGGGGCTGGTACACTCCGTAGGGTCCCATGTTAAAAGTTAAAATTATTTAGGGGCGGGAGACAAAGCCAACATTGAGGGGACACCTTCCCCATCAAAAGCACACAAAACAGCAGCCATGGCCAGGCGGCAACATGAGCATGGACAGCAATCTGGCCTACCGATGACGACCAATTGAGTGCCTTATTTGGGCATTACCTGCCGGAGATCTGTCGATTCCTTTTGCCTGTTGCGCCGGCCCATCAGAAAATAGGTTTTCGCTGGTTCTTGGATATTTTACAAACGCTATATATTTCATAAATATTTTGGCAGTATACGCTCTCAGATGCTTGCTCTATTAAATGCCCGAGTGTAATTACAACACGATTTTTTGTTCGATTTTTCGATCTGCCGGATGAGTTGCAAGTTAGAATAGTAATTGGCTTAAGTTTAAAGAAACTTAAATTGCAACTTAGCCCCATTAATATGCATGGACATTCCTCCCTTCCACTGATATCTCGTAATCTGGCAGGCCGATTTCAAAATTGAGTAGTTCAGCTGAGTTCTACTAATCTAATCTACACTTTTAGCACGTTAACACTTCACAATGAGGAGGAGGAGCCTGACAGCTCGTTAGCGGCCGTCACCAGTAGTGTTGCCAGTAGTGATGCCCGAGCGGTGGTGAACGGGCACAGTCTCCCTCCCGGCAGTGCAGTGGCGCCCCGGTCGATGGTGAACGGGCACAGTCTCCCGGCAGTTCAGTGGTGCCCCGGTCGATGGTGAACGGGCACAGTCTCCCGGCAGTTCAGTGGTGCCCCGGTCGATGGTGAACGGGCACAGTCTCCCGGCAGTTCAGTGGTGCCCCGGTCGATGGTGAACTGGTGAACGGGCAGTCTCCCGGCAGTGCAGTGGTGCCCCGGTCGATGGTGAACGGGCACAGTCTCCCGGCAGTTCAGTGGTGCCCCGGTCGATGGTGAGCGGGCACAGTCTCCCGGCAGTGCAGTGGTGCCCCGGTCGATGGTGAACGGGCACAGTCTCCCGGCAGTTCAGTGGTGCCCCGGTCGATGGTGAGCGGGCACAGTCTCCCGGCAGTTCAGTGGTGCCCCGGTCGCAATGTGTCAGCCTGTACGGGCCGATGGCCCAGACCCAGATTGGCCAAGCCTGGCCAGCCCAAGTTGTGGCGCTATGGTGGTACAGTAGCACCGCCCACCGGTGACCGGTGACCCGGATAGGCTGCAACGCCGCTGTCCCGCTGTCACGTGGTAGGCACTGCTGGTCGGCACAAACCCGTCAGGAGGCGGCGGCGAGGATAACTGGGGACGGCGGGGATGGCTGCAGACAGCGGGGATGGCGAGGATGGCGGGAGATGGCGGGGATGGCGAGGGATGGCGGGGGTGGCGAGGGATGGCGAGGATGACGGAAATGACGGGGATGGCTGCAGACAGCGGGGATGGCGGGGATGGCTGCAGACAGCGGAGATGACGGGGATGGCGGGAGATGGCGGGGATGGCGAGGGATGGCGGGATGACGGGGGACGGCAGAGATGGCTGCAGACAGCGGAGATGGCAAGTGATGGAGAGGATGACGGGGAACGGCGGGGATTGCGAGGGACGGCGGGGACGACATGACTGTAGGGGATGGCGGGGACGGCGGGGATGGCTGTAGACGGCAGGGACGGTAGAAGTAGCTAGGAACGGTGTGAAAAAGTACCTCGGCGTGATAAAAAGCTCACCGGTCGGGGTCAGCGGTGCATGTCTAATAAAACTGACCACCGAGCACCCACACTCACGTCCACACTCACGTCCACACTCACGTCCACACTCACGTCCACACTCACGTCCACACTCACGTCCACACTCATGTCCACACTCACGTCCACACACACGTCCACACTCACGTCCACACTCACGTCCACACACACGTCCACACTCACGTACACACTCACGTACACACTGACGTACACACTCACGTCCACACTCACGTCCACACTCACACTCACAGGCACGCCACTCTGGGTGACCAGTTTGTATCTGAGCAAACTGGCCAGTCACATTCGCGCCATTTTTAACACTGACACTGACGCACACAACCACATTCACGTCCGTTTGACCAACACTATCATCATTACCCACGCCGACACTGGCGTTCACTGACACCGACACCGTCACTGGCGCCCAGTCGATCACGCTCGGCAGACACTACCACTGACACCGAAATTGACACTGACACGGACACCCCGTCGATGACGCTCGGCAGACACTACCACTGACACTGAAACCAACACCGACACCGTCACTGGCGCCCAGTCGATCACGCTCGGCAGACACTACCACTGACACCGAAATTGACACTGACACGGACACCCCGTCGATGACGCTCGGCAGACACTACCACTGACACTGAAACCAACACCGACACCCAGTCGATGACTATCGGTAGACATTACGTCCACTGACGCAGACACCGACACTGATACTGACACCAAGTCGATGACGTTTGACAGACACTACCACTAGCACCGACACAGGTGCCCAGTCAATGACACACACTTGGCAGGCACTACCACTGACACTGACACCAACACTGACACCCAGTCCATGACACGGCTCTACCGACACTGCAACAGCCTCCTGATCAGTGGGACCGAATCTGATCTAGATACCGACCACTGAGCCTGATTCTGACCACTGAGCCTGATCCTGACCACTGAGCCTGATACTGACCACTGAGCGTGATCCTGACCACTAAGCCTGATCCTGACCACTGAGCCTGATACTGACCACTGAGCCTGATCCTGACCACTGAGCCTGATCCTGACCACTGAACCAGATCCTGACCACTGAGCCTGATCCTGACCACTTGAGCCTTATCCTGACCACTGAGCCTGATCATAAGCACTGAGCCTGATCCTGACCACTGAGCCTGATCATAACCACTTGAACCGGATCCTGACCACTGTGCCTGATCCTGACCACTGAGCCTGATGCTGACCACTGAGCCTTATCATAACCACTGAGCCTGATCCTGACCGTTGAGTCACTATGGAAGCCCCCGCGGCTGACTGCTCTCTAGACCTCGTCATGCGAGCGTCAAGCGAACATCTTAAGGTCAGCGCAGGACCCATACTGTTGGGCCCATGAGTGGGTTGGTTAGTCATGGCTTGTGACCCGACTCGCCAGCCAGGTAATGACTCGGTACACGACTCGAGTTGTGTCTCGAGACATGACTCAGTAAACGACTCAAGTTGTGACTTGAGACATGACTCGGTACACGACTCAAGTTGTGACTCGAGACATGACTCATAAACGACTCAAGTTGTGACTCGAGACAGCATTCTGGTGGTGTGACTCAGGTGGTGGCTATGGCTCGTGGCTCGGATTGCAAAGTCCCCCCCCCCACCCCACCCGCACTTCGCCCACCACGGTATTATCACGCATCATTCTCAACATAATACACAGTGCACACGGTGCACCTAGCAAGCACCTTCGACGTAAGCGGCTGTGTGTAGACGGTAGATCTGCGGTGAGCCGGTGCCGGAGCTCGACGGCAGGCAGGCACCACCTGGATACGGACGCCGGGTAACGGTACCAGCCGAGCCGCCGCTAATGACTGACCCGCGGCCGGCAACGCTTCACGGGTGAACGGCGCCCGCCTCTGGCCGCTCACTCGCAGCACTCTCTCCTAAACAGCTACACTGACCTCTGGCCGCACGCCCCCAGCACCCTCTCCTAAACAGCTGCACTAACCTCTGGTCGCTCACCCCAGCACCCTCTCCTAAACAGCTGCACTGACCTGTGGCTGCTCGCCCCCAGCACCCTCTCCTAAACAGCTGCGCTGACCTGTGGCTGCTCGCCCCCAGCACCCTTCCTAAACAGCTACACTGACCGCTGGCCGCTCGCCCCCAGCACCCCCTCCTAAACAGCTACACTGACCTCTGGCCGCTCGCCCCCAGCACTCTCTCCTAAACAGCTGCACTGACCTCTGGCCGCTCACCCCCAGCACTCTCTCCTAAACAGCTACACTGACCTCTGGCCGCTCGCCCCCAGCACCCTCTCCTAAACAGCTACACTGACCTCTGGCCGCTCACCCCAGCACCCTCTCCTAAACAGCTGCACTGACCTGTGGCTGCTCGCCCCCAGCGGCCTCTCCTGAGCAGATGCACTGACCTCTGGCCGCTCGTCCCCAGCACCCTCTCCTAAACAGCTGCACTGACCTCTGGCCGCTCACCCCCAGCGCTCTCTCCTAAACAGCTGCACTGACCTCTGGCCGCTCACCCCCAGCGCCCTCTCCTAAACAGCTAAAATTGTATACGAACATGCCAATTCATGTGCCGCCTGTGCTGAAAACAGTTTCCGTACGGACAGTGTCCACACAGGTGTCCATATTTTTCACACCTGATGGTGTCCATTGGACACCATCAGGCGTTAAAATTATAACAATTATTGCTGGTGTATATGCAAGTCAAAAACATCAAGCACCACCATTGATATTCAGAATCATGCGACTTTAGCAACGATCTAGCTTGAATATTAAGTGCATCACTTAGTAAGTTTACACTTACTTACTGCTGCACTGACCTCACTCACTGAGTATTTGAGTACATTGAGTACATTGAGTACATTGAGTACATTGAGTACATTGAGTACTTAGTACACTTAGTACTCACTCACCTAGTCACTTAGTAAGTCAGCCCAAACCGCAGTCCATTTGCGCAATCGTTTGCAGTTCTAAGAGACGAACTGTCTAGATGAGAAACGCCAATGTATATGAGATAGTAATTTTTGACTCGCTTCCCAGATTTTGGATCTATTTGCTAACAGTCAAGAAGCAAGTTTCAGGGATGCCAATAGTTGTGTTGGCTCGGCATAAACGTTTCTATGTGATCTCATTTCGCATTCCTATTCCGATGTTGTGATTAACCTTCGCTCAACGATAGCGTTTCCTAGTCCTTGCAGTGCGGAGTTAATTTGGCCTTCAAGAACGTTTGCTACATGTCACGTATAAAAGTGTTGCAACCACATAGTGTTCTATCATTGTACATTACAAATTATCCAGGCCATCGTTTTGACCCATTTTATTGACCTTGAAGTAATGTGAAAGGTGCTAATATGTAGTACTCTGTTACCCGATCGCATCACATTATTTTCGAGACTTGGCAATGAATCAAATGCGGTTTGGTAATTTAAGGTCAGTGATGATACCGTCAGTTCATGTTGGCACCTACTAAGGTGAAACTTATGTGATCAGATCAGTGCTGATTGAAAGGAAATAGTTGACTAGGTGTTGAAATCATGGCTTTTTCCTTTCTTTCGCTGACAGATTCCAGAGAAAGGAGACGTGGATGATGTAACGCTGAACTGAAATTTGCCGTTATTGGGAAAAGCTTTGGGCGGCGTATAAGCCTTCTTGGACAATGCATTGCCCGGATTGACCTGTGCTTGACTGCCGCCGACCTAATGCGCTGTCGAATTATCTGACGGTTGTCTGACACATTTACCAAGGCACCCAAAAAAAACGTTTAATGTCGTCATGAACTTATCGTATTATTTATTAAATCAAAAACATAATCTTTCCAGGCTGTGCCAGCGCAGATGTGACGGCAAGGTCACGTGTGGTGTTGCTCCTGCCGGCAGGGTCAGTTCGGAAAGTCAGGCGGCTCCTGTAGTGATGGCTCCATGCTATCGATCTACAGCTCCAGCACCGGCACCGATGAAGACATCTTCGGACCTCTCTCTTCGCATTCCTCCAAATTGTCACTATCCTGTGAAAACGGTGAGCAGCGGGGAAAGATAACAGATCAGTGGCGTACCTGGGATTTACATCATGGGAGAAGGGGAAATTGGATTTGAAGGGCCCAGCGTAGCATCATTTTAAAATATCACTGGTTTTATTTTTGCTCCTATCCATTAATAGGTAGACAGGAGTGCCCTTCCATACGACTATATGACAAATGTACGCAAGGACAAATGTACGTATGGCAGATGTACATAAGCAAATGTACGTAAGCAAATGTACGTACGCGCAGAAGTACGTGTGGCAAATGTACGTAAGCGCAGATGTACGAAAACGCAAAAGTACGTATGGCAAATGTACGTATGACAGATGTGCGTAATAGCAAATGTACGTAAAACGTGCGCAAACGCAAATGTACGTAAGCGCAAATGTATGTAAGCGCAAATGTACGTTAGTGCAAAAGTACGCATGTGCAAATGTATGTAAGCGCAAATTTACGTATGCGCAAATGTACGTAAGTGCAAAAGTACGTAGGCGGAAATGTACATTAGCGCAAATGTACGTGTGCGCAAATGTACGTAAGCGCAAATGTTCGTATGCGCAAATGTACGTAAGCGCAAATGTACGTAAACGCAAAAGTACGTAAGCGCAAATGTACGTAAGCACAAATGTACGTATGCGCAAATGTACATAAGCGCAAGTGTACGTATGTACAAATGTACGTAAGCGCAAATGTACGTATGCCCAAATATACGTATGCACAAATGTACGTAAGCGCAAATGTTCGTATGCGCAAATGTACGTAAGCGCAAATGTACGTAAACGCAAAAGTACGTAAGCGCAAATGTACGTAAGCACAAATGTACGTATGCGCAAATGTACATAAGCGCAAGTGTACGTATGTACAAATGTACGTAAGCGCAAATGTACGTAAGCGCAAATGTACGTATGCGCAAATGTAGGTAAGCGCAAATGTCCGTAAGCGCAAAAGTACATAAGCGCAAATGTACGTACGAGCAAATGTACGTATGCGCAAATGTGCATAAGCGCAAATGTACGTATGCGCAAATGTACGTGAGCGCAAATGTACGTATGCGTAAAGGTACGTAAGCGCAAATGTACGCACGGGTAAATGTACGTAATTGCAAATGTACGTAAGCGCAAGAGTATGTCAGTGCAAATGTACGTATGCACAAATGTACGTAAATGCAAAAGTATGCGAGCGCAAATGTACGTAAGAGCTAATATACACCAGTGCAAATATACGTACAT
The DNA here is from genome assembly GCA_034440615.1 of Ashinkailepas kermadecensis. Taxonomy (NCBI): domain Eukaryota; kingdom Metazoa; phylum Arthropoda; class Thecostraca; family Neolepadidae; genus Ashinkailepas; species Ashinkailepas kermadecensis. The sequence goes on from JAOTOM010005028.1 coordinate 644,055, forward strand.
GGAAAAGTACGTACGAGGAAATGTGCGTCAATGCAAATGTTCGTATGCCTAAATGTACGTACATTTGCTCATGCGTACATTTGCTCCTGCAAACTTTTACGTTTACGTACTGCTACGTTTACGTACATTTGCGTTTACGTACAATTGTGCTTGCGTACAATTGCGCTTACGTACATTTGCGCGTACAATTGCGCATACGTACTTTTGCACTGACATACTCTTGCGCTTACGTACATTTGCCATTACGTACATTTACGCGTACGTACTTTTGCGCTTACGTACATTTTCGCTTATGTTCATTTGCGCATGCGTACTTTTGCGCATACGTACATATGCGCATACGTACTTGTGCGCATACGTACATTTGCCATACATACATTTGCGCTTACACATATTTGCCTACGTACATTTGCCTACGTACATTTGCCTACGTACATTCGCCTACGTACATCTGCCATACGTACATTTGCCTTACATACATTTGTCCGGTTACCCTTCCATACCCGTGTGACCTAACTACGTTGATTTCCAGGGATGAGAAGTAGATCGTGGGAAAGTAAGCCAGGGTAGGTCACACCACTCCCCGCTCGTGACTCTTGCTGGACAGATCCCACCACCAGATATTTGTAAAAAGATGTTCCTGAAGCCCTCTCAGACAATGAGCAAATATAGTAACGTCATCGAGGGCTACAGGAAATACCGAGGTTGGGTTGCGGTACGGTTAGCCTGGATTTACAATAATATTTTCAATAGGGGCCTATTGTTATTTTGCATTAAGATGATTAGTAAAAACTTCGTTTTCTTGTGCACGGGACCAACCTACCACCATCAATTCTAAGCCACCAAATTTCAACAGCCTCTCCAAAGAGCTCAAATAGTTTTTTTTTTCTGGTATCCCTTGATAAGTCAGCTCACACGGCTGAAATTGCACCTGTGCACATCTGCACACTTAAAATATAACATTTTCAAAGTTCACACATTTAAGTTTATAGCGCCCCGTCGCCACTACGTCAACGTTTATGCACGTGCACATCCGCCTTGCGCATTCGCCGCATTCGCCCCACTTTGTGCATTTCTGCCGTTTCTGCGGTTTCTGGTAGGCCCCTTACGCTTAGTTAATTGCTGCCATGTGATGGTCATGTGCTATATTTAACGCTATATAATACTTGGGATGGGGTTCGCTGGTATAATTCGATGACTTCCATTCGAAGATTATTTCTTTTCTTGCCACATTTTGTGGGGAAAAAATCTGGATACGCCGCTAAGCTTTGATGCAACTCATCTTTGTGTTTAAATCTGCTGCTAGACTTGTGAATGAACTGAGGCGCTGTTTCATTGCTCTTTTTAGGACCCGTTGCGTTATATTTTCGTCTACGGATGTGCTATTGGGCATCGGCGCATTTTTCGGGACACGTTTTTTTAAACTTAGACGCTTCTAACAGATTTGCCAAATGTTTAGGCCCACTGTGTTTTGGAGGGACTAGCTCGTTTTTGGAGGTCTGGATTTGTATATTTAGCGCCCCGGCGCATTTTTTTTGTTCGTTTGTGTTTTTAGGATTAAGTAGCTATTGCGGGACTGTGAGACCTTCATGCTGCCTTTGCGGCCCCAGTACGTTTTGAGGGCCCCGGTATGTTTGTAGGACTCCCGGTGTGTTCATTCAGGGCCCTGTACATATGTTAAGGCCTTACCACTTTGTGCGGGACCCGGTGCGAGTTGGAGGGCCCCAGTACGTGTTCTAGGCTCCAGCGCCATTATTCGGCCCAAAGCACGAGTTTTACGGGCCCGAAACGATTTTCCGGAAACTGTTCTGATTTACTTTTTTGGAGCCTAACTTCGATTTTTTAGACCCTCACTTCGTTTTTGTTTAGGGCCACACTTCGATTTTATGCGACCCCGATGGGGTTTGTTTGCGGTCCGACGCTATCCTTGGGTACGATTTGTGCGGGGCCCTGGCATGTATCTTTCGTGGTCCTACTCAATTTGTGGGGCATGTGGCGCGATTTGTGGGGACACATTGATTTTTCGGGTCGGGATTGATTTTTGGAATCCCTGCTTAGTTTTGGTTTCGGGACCCAGGTTCATTTGTTTGGGATCTCGGTGCGATGTTTGGTGGCCCAGCGCATTTGCGGAGACCCAGTGTGATTTTTATTGGCCTGGGCACAATTTTTCAGAACCCGGCGCGATTATTTATTGCCCACCACCTGTCAGTGGCAGCGGAGGGCCATTGTCCCCTTTGCCCCTCCCCTTGGTACGCCACTGCAACAGCTTCTCATTATTGCAAAGATGATCATTGGCCTGAGCATGACTGCATTGCGTCAGCTTCTTTTGTGTTCGTTTGGTTGAGAGCACTGCTATTTTTACTATTTATTTTATTACGTATTTACAACTATTTTTTTTGCAATTATTTCAAATCACCTACGTTTTATATTCATTTGACCTAGCGATTCGGCTGCATTGTTCGATTTTGAAAAGAAAAGTAAATGGCGGGAAGACACAAACAATTCAATAACAAAATTGGCTAAGCTATAGATTCACTTGTTACATGATACGGAGTCACTTTTTAGAGGATTAATATTTTGTGAGTGTCCTATCAGAGGGATTTGCACTTGCAAATAAATAACTAATGCAGCAGAGTAGGATTGCCTATTCACTGCATGATATTGGTCCTTTATGAGCAGGGCTCCGATGATGTGCAACATTCTTTTGTTCTGATTCCTTCTGATGCTGGTTGTGTTCCTGGCTAATTATCGTCTTGTTATCGCGTGGTTTTGTTCTTGGAATGCATGTTGCTTTGGAGCGCCGTCTTTCAGGTGCTTAGTTGGGTGTCGAGAGAGAGAGTGTGATCGATGTGGCGCCTGAGGCCTGAGTGTAGTCTGAGTTGTTCCGAAGTCTGGGCCAAGGTTAAGTCAAGCTGCGAAGTCAAGGATATTAGATGCCATATTCAAAGGTGGTATTGTTGGATGATAGCAGTCGTTTCTAATTATATTGATGCTGTCGTCGATTGGTATCTTGGTATGGTATCTTGGTAAGTATGTTTACCACGTTGGGAGATGCAAGTAATCCCTATGGTTGGTTAGTGCGCATAGTATCAACACATTCTTTAGTCCAGCTAAGTGAGTATTCATTGCCAATATGGGGACGGATAACTGAGTTCATTTGTTTTGCGAGTGTACGTTTTTCTCAAATAAATTGCGTCAATTGTACCGTTCCCAGCATTGATGAACCTGTTTGCTTGGGTATTCAGTAAAGCCGTTGTGTCTTTGGATATTTATTGGAATTTATTTGTGTCAGAAAGGATTTGCTTCACTTTGTTAAAGTTCTCTTCATTTTCCCGAATCACGAAAATCACGAGGCTGCTTCTCGGCATTCCAAAGTTTTTTTGGGGGTGGGGGGTGGGGGGTGGGGGAATGATCTCACTGCTTGAACAACTTCGCTTCCTTGTGCTTTCTGTTAATAGTAAATCCTTTAGGTTCGGGTTCACCGTTACTCTTTGCTTGCCTATCATCTGCATAATGCCTTGATAAAGTGCTTATAGTGACAGCTTTTTTCTCTCGATTGCGCCGAACTTAGACTAAGCATGACATTGAAATCCAAACTTTAGGACAACTTTTTGGTCTTACTTAATATATATATATATATATATATATATATATATATATATATATATATATATATTATGGTGGTACAATAATTTCAGAGCGCATTTTCTTCTTCTCCTCAAGTGTGATTTTGTTTCTTATCCAGCCCGCTATTTCCGACAAGAATTGGTTAGGGTTGGGCAACATTTAGAAGTCGCTAGGAAATGGGCTTCCTGTTTATCCCTCCTAGTACACGGGGACCGCATTCATCTACTTCACCTTACAGGGGAAGAAATCCCAAAAATATGTTGGGGAAAAGGATTTGGACCGAGTTCTGTGTTCATGCTCGCCACATGCTCAGATTTACCCACATTTATCGGCTCGAAGGCAAACGTCACTGGAAAAAATAACGACACCTATTAGGGTTTGAGCCATGCATTATGTATCAACGCAGCCACCAATCGAGAGTTCCAGGTGTAAAAAAAACGATGTTGTGTCGAACTCTAATCTCCACTTAAAATATAATTAATCCTCTCGAGACGAACGTAACCTCGCACGAACCTACCAACGGAAGTGAAATATGTACGAATGAACTGAAGTCTTCTGTACACTTCTTCGGGGAAAGTGTTCCTTATTACTAACTGTTCGCGATGTTCATGGACCAGCCGAAGCAAGAACTGCTTCTGATTCTAGTACTTCGTGATTGTGACATTGAAGGCCTTCATCAACTTAATCGCCCTCACCGCACAGTTATTAACAACTCTAAGAGATTTTACTGGAACTTAGAGCTCCAGATTTGACGTGTCGTGTTCCCGCTCAGCCGGCTCCTTTTGAACGAAGGATGTGTCCGGCTCCAAGGCCAGAGCATCGAAGAGATTGACCGCTGAGTGACGACTGTCTCGAGACTCTCGGTATCATTCCATAGCGACCTCTAGATGTTGCCGAATCCTTAGCACATTTTCCTTTATTATTCCTATCAATTTTCCTAATCGCATTGTATTGAGAAGTTTCGCTGCACATGCAGATGGTGTAATTGAGAGGCTGTATCTCTGGCCGGACCTGGCAGAAGCACATTGCGCAGGCGAGACATTGAGGTTGTTAGAGAAGAATATCCCATGTGTAATACGTGACGATAATCCCCTGACGTTCCGCAGTTGCACACTATTGAAAACTTTGGGGAATAGTTAAGTAGATAGTCAGATAGTATATGAAGATGGATGGCTGGCGAGATCTGACTTCCAGCTGAAGTGCCGTATTCACAGTGTGCTGCCACTCATGGGTGACGAAGTGGCGCACACTCTAATGAAGCGGGTGACTCAGCGCCTGCGAGCTAGATGTAGCTCGGCGCGATGGGAGCAGTATCCTGCGCTGATGTTTTACCGTATCTGATATGTAGCATAGGACAAATTTCGTTTCACTATGGCAGATTATATGGACAACATTACGTTTTATTTTTGTCCAAAATCATGAAAAACACATTGTATATCATGTGGCATCATGCTGTGTAGCGTGCCATATAGTGGCTATGCCGTGTTCTATAGAAACTGCATGCTTTTTCGCGTGTTACTGTAATTGTGTGCTGTCGTGTAGCACACTGTGATAGTGTGCTGTCGTGTAGCACGCTGTGATAGTGTGCTGTCGTGTAGCACGCTGTGATAGTGTGCTATCGTGTAGCACGATGTCATAGTGTGCTGTCGTGTAGCACGCTGTGATTGTGCACTATCGTGTAGCACGCTGTGATAGTGTGCTGTCGTGTAGCACGCTGTGCTTGTGCACTGTAGCACGCTGTGATAGTGTGGTGTGCCACAGACCCGCTGGAGCTAAAGTCGGAGGGGCCGCTCAGCCACGCAGCCGCTAAACACCGGATCCAGGTGCGGCCGAGGCGGGGAGGCGGCAGCCAGCGGCGGCGCCGACCCGGCGCCAGGTCAGCCGCTACCCCGGCGGCCCCGCTACCAGCTACCCTCGAGGAAGAGGTTCACACGGAGATGGTGCCGGACACGACAACAGCCGACCATCCTCTCACAGGTCGGTCGTCGGGTGGCCACTGGCCAACTGCACACGTCCTGGCCACTGGTGTCGCTGTTGTTGTTACTTGTGTGTCGGCTGTGATGGTAAGATTTACCTGAGAGACGTGTGCGTCTGTGTGAGCGTGCAGTGTCTTGTGGCCAGGGCCAGCCCCACTGGGCTGGTAGAACGTCGGATGAAGCTAGTTGTATTCAGACCTGTGTCTCAATCGGTTAAAACTACTGGCGAAAGGCTGTATCGAAGTGACTACAGTTAATACTTAACTATTAACTGATATTTATATATATATATATATATATATATATATATATATATATATATATATATATATATATATATATATATTCAAATATTGGTAACACATTGAATTGTCATTGTATGGTGTCGGTATACAGGCAGAGCATTGATGTGTGTTTTCCCCGCAAAATCTTAGTTCACAGAATTGTTTTTGGTGGTGTTCAATGGTCTGCTTAAATGGAAGTCATTATCACTAGATTTAGAACTGGTTGCACTAAACTAACACAGACTCAACTAGAGGATGACCAATGTACAACACCTCACTGTGACACATTCAACATCACATTAAGCATGGGTCACATCCTGCTAGACTGTAGTAGCTTTTACGCTCAAAGACAACAACTTAAGGCCTTTTACCAAATAGAGGGCATCACCCTGTCGCTTCCATCGCTCCTGGGTGCCAAGCACCGAGAGTTCCTTCAATTGCTATTTAAATATCTGTACGCCACAAAACTAGCAGGAGCGCTGTAGACACCACACCACCAGCACTCACTTCAACACGCAATTAATGTAGGAAACACGTGAATAGCCTTCGACGAATGGCGTCGGACGTACATGAGCCGATTTGCTTTCCAATTAGAAATAAATACACGGCACCTAGCGGTGCCGTCGGACGTAGATGGCCGACTTGCTTTAGGAAAACAAGAACACAAAGGGAAAAACATTAACGTAGCGTAAAACAACTACCCAGAGGAGCCATCGGACGTAGATGAGCCGATTTACCTTGTAACTCATAGCGTAAAACGACTACCCAGAGGAACAGCGGACGTAGATGAGCCGAATTGCCAAACACCATACTAATCCCACTGACAACCCTGCATGGCATGCCTCTATTAACAACTAACACGCTGCTCCGGCGTGATAGGCGGTGTGAACAATTACCTCCTTGTCCGCACGGCAAAACCCCTCGGTGCTCCTCGACAAGAGTAGGCTAATGCCGGCACCCTGGCAAAATCGACTTTCTCGTCACTATCAAAATCCCCCCCCCCCCAACCCAACTACAAATTATCTTGCGGAGGAGTAAAGTAAACCTAAAACCATTTAAACATCCGGGAGATGTTCCCGCCTAGCCTCCACCTTCAGCACCTAGAACATGACACACACACTATAACGTAAAACTATCCTAATGTAAATGTACACTTGCCTTAGCCTTGCTTGCAAAATACACTCGCTTTAGAGGCGGCGCAAATGACCTTGATGGTGCGTCATGCCTCTAAAAATGAATGCCTCTGTACTATATATATATATATATATATATATATATATATATATATATATATATATATATATATATATATATATATATATATATATATATATATATATATATATACATATATACATATATGTATATATATAGATATATATATCTATATATATATGTATATATATATATGTATATATATATATATATATATATATATGTATATATATATATATATATATATATATATATATATATATATATATATATATATTTATTTGTTGTGTGTGTGTGTGTGTGTGTGTGTGTGTGTGTGTGTGTGTGTGTGACTATTGTCAGTGCCACAGGCTCGTCGGGCGGTGGCTGCCGGTCGCCGGCCGCCAGTCCGGTGCGAGGCCGCGCCACGCTTCCTCCAGATATCGACAGCGCTGACCGACCAGCAGCCATTCGGCGGTCACGCTCCGACCGCCGTCTGCGCGACCTCTCGCCAGGCAAGCTGTTCAACCGGGACTCGGCCAACGGCACTGAGAAGAAGTCCGAGGGCGGCTTCTTCAGCCGCATCTTTGGCTCGCGTCGCAGCGGCCGCAAACGGAAGGGTGGCCGCGGCTCTGAGCCGACAGTGGAGCCGACAGCGGAGCCGACAGTGGAGCCGACAGCGGAGCCGACAGTGGAGCCGACAGTGGAGTCGACAGTGGAGCCGACAGCAGAGCCGACAGCGGAGCCGACAGCGGAGCCGATAGCGGAGCCGGCAGCGGAGCAGATAGCGGAGCCGACAGTGGAGCCGACAGTGGAGCCGACAGTGGAGCCGACAGCGGAGCCGACAGCGGAGCCGACAGCGGAGCCGACAGTGGAGCCGACAGTGGAGCCGACAGTGGAGCCGACAGTGATTCCATCAGTGAGGCCGGCGCCGGCGACGATACCGACGGACGTGCCGATGGAGGCATTAAGAGTCCACCGACATCGACAGCGGTCTCCATCAAGCAGTGAGCTGCCGGCCGGCTTAGTATCGCCGGGAACACCGCTGCCAGCTGCCACCGTCGAAGCCACGCTGAGTGCGACTGAAGCCGACCCAGCTGTCCCCACTGGCCAAGGGGGCGAACGGGCAAACGCCCGTCGGGAGGCTCGAGCGAACAGTGCCGAAAGCCAGTCTGTTGGCGGCCGGGATCGTGTGCAGCGTCACGGCGCCGACTGTCGCACGTCATCGCGTCACGTCGACCCGCGCCGCTCGCAGCACATGGACCACACCTGTCCGGAGGTCACCAGCACACCGCGGGAACGATCCGTCGAGCCCTGCCAGCTGGTGGCGGCGGCACCCTCGCCGGGCCTGCAGGTCCACACGGACATCCCGCCGGAAGTTGCGTCTGGAGACGATGATGAGTCTGCGCCGATGGCGAGGCTCCGCCGGTCGGGCCTGAGCCGTGTCAGTCAGCAGAACCAGGCGCAATCCGGCGACGACGCAGAACTGCAAAACACGCCACCCTGGACCGGCATCGAACTCCGGAAAAAGCCGCCCTGGACTGAAAGTGAGTTCCGGAATACTCGGCCACGCTCAGACATAGAACCTAAAAAACCATTGCCCTGGTCGGACGCCGAAGAGCGGAATACTTCTACGTCCGAAAAGCTTAGCCAACGGACGCCGACTCGACCCGTACGACTCAGCGCCATCCAGTCTCCCCAGCCGTCCACGGGGTCACAACCGATCTCCGTGGCTCGCGCGGAGCCAGAGCGGACCTCCGTAGCTCGCGCGGATCCGGAGCGGATCTCCGTGGCTCGCGCGGAGCCAGAGCGGACCGCCGTAGCTCGCGCGGAGCCAGAGCGGACCTCCGTAGCTCGCGCGGATCCGGAGCGGATCTCCGTGGCTCGCGCGGAGCCAGAGCGGACCGCCGTAGCTCGCGCGGAGCCAGAGCGGACCTCCGTAGCTCGCGCGGATCCGGAGCGGATCTCCGTGGCTCGCGCGGAGCCAGAGCGGACCGCCGTAGCTCGCGTGGAGCCAGAGCGGACCTCCGTGGCTCGCGCGGAGCCAGAGCGGACCTCCGTGGCTCGCGCGGAGCCTGTGTTGACGGTTGGCGCGAAGCCAGCTGCTGCCGCTGAGCTGCCGCCAGTGCGCGGCCAGGCCAGGTTCGGTGTGGTGTTGCGACCGGGCGGTCCGGTGGAGCCGAACGACCCTGGACCATGCTCGCTCGATTCGGTGGCCGTGTTCCCAGCCGGCCGGCCCGACCCGGTCGGGACCCGCAGGCGGTCAGCACCCGCTGTGGACGGCTGCCTCGATGCTGTGTTAGCGACAGTGGATCACGGCGTCAGTACCTCGGAGGGTGTGACGAATGCAAAGGACGTTGTCTCAGAAGTCGGTAGGGATGACTACAAGCTCGGAGGTGCGAGGACCGCGGCGATCAGTTTCCAAAGCCTTCCAGCCGAGTGTTCCGACGTTCAACGAACCGCCGCCATGAAGAGTGTCAGGGCTGCTCGAGACGCTGCCGTCGATAACGACGCTGATGCTTCACCGAGCGCCGCAGGTGTTGCCTCTGCAGAGAACACTCCGTCGCGGGGTGACTGGCGACTGACAGCGCCGGACACGATAGCTCCGTCTCCCCAGGCGTGTGTACCAGAGTTCATGAAGGTTCAGCTGCAACACGTGGAGGCGCCTCTGTCCGTGGTGACTCAGATGGTGGTGCCCAAGCGGCGAGAGCCTGTCGCCGTGTTGCTGGGCTCGGCCTCTGTTGCCAAGAAGGAGGCGGTGTCCACCGATTTGATCAGGGAACCCGTGGCGTTCGTAGAGCCCGCTAAGAAGCCAGCGGAACCGCCAGCTGACCGGTCTAGCGGTGTTCGACACACACATGTGACTGATACACATGGCCCCCCTCAAGTTCCACGAGACAATGAGCCGTCTCGCAATACTAAAAGAGAGGAGGCTGTTGACGAGCCTCCACGGATGTTGTCAGCCCCTGTAACCGAGGCCAAGCCAATGAGGACGGTACGTTCGACGTCTCCGATAGCCAGTAAGACATCAGAGCCGGCGAGAAACCCACCAGCTGAGACAGACCACCAGCTGAGCCCGCAGGACGACGAGCACGTCGTTCTTCGTAGAAAGCCGGCCTCATCTTCTGAAGATTCTGAGCTGCTCAAGGTGTTCAAGAGGAGGTCGCTCAAAGTTTCCGACGAGGCACCGCAGAAGCTACACGCGGTTGACTCGCCAGAGGAGGAGCAACCGTCGTGCTTGACCACCGACGAGGAGGAAGAGGAAAAACCGAGAGAGCAGGAGTTGGTGGTTGTTCTGACACCTCGGCCGTCACGCACCGTGCAGCCGGCAGCTGCTGTCAAGAGTTCATTGGGCCGCGAGCAGCCGCCGCCGCCACTGACCGGACAGGCAGGTGACAGCAGGGCCTCGTGGCCACAGAAACCGTCGCCAGCTGTGGCCCCTCAGCTGCGCCCGGCCGCCACTGCGCACGAGGCCGTTACTGGCACTCGCCAGAGGGCGCTGCGTGTCGCCATAGTGGCGCGCGACAACGAGCACCGGAGCGCGTCACAGTCAGACGACGACGGTGTCTCTACCGCCGACTGGCTGAAGCAGACGGTGCGAGAGCGGCGCGAACAGCGCGAACAGAGGGAGCAGCAGCACCTGCGCAAGAACAGCCACCAGAAGGAGCTCACAATTCAGGTGGGGATCGAACAATTGCTTTAGTCAATCGGTCATGTTAATTATCATCCGGGCGATACGAAGTAGAAACTGGTGACGGAGTAACAGTAGTGTCAAAGCTTAGAAGCTGGTACACCCCATGGCAGATGGACCAAATATTTTCCAATTTTGCATATTCAAAATTTTTGTTTAAACCAAAATTCGCTTGGGGTTAGTCTTAACCTCTGAATACGTTTGAACCAGTTTCAACGGGGTCTAACTAACGGTTTCGGAGCTATAGCCTCCGGCAGTGTTTCTAGGTCAAATTGCATAACTAGCTTTGACGATGATATCTCATCGATGAGAAACAGAAAGTTGGTACATTGTGCATCTTTGGAAGAAAAAGGACTCGGAAAATCATTTCCCAAATAAATAATAAACAATTCTGACATTTAGCCTCGTGACCACATGACCTCGTGACCTCCCGTGACCCACAGTCATTAAAATTTAAATAGTTGAGAGCGAAAATGAAAACCGGCATAATTTGGCTGCGAAAGGACAAAAACGCGTTCTTATATATCTTATATTCTTCCTCGATATCGCTGACCGATCATGATAACTTCTTGCGATTTTGCGCTTTTCGGGATGGACGGATTTGGTGCAAGTCTCCTGCCGTTGGGAAAGAACATGGGAAAGAACAAGATCAAAATCAGGTGATGGGATGTCGTTTTTATCACGAAAACTTGTAGCTCTTCAATTATAACGTGTAGCTCTTATACGTGTAGCTCTTATAGAAAACGTGTAGCTCTTATACGTGTAGCTCTTATAGAAAACGTGTAGCTCTTATAGCTTTCTGAACCCCCGCAACCCAGGTGGAGACCGGGGGCTCTCGAGATTCCCCTCAGGCTTTCCGGGATAGCGGCCTAATGAGTAGACGCAGAAACACGGTACTTCCAATATATTCTTATGCATCTGTGTTGCATATCGTGCAAAGTTTTGGTTAAGGTCATCAAAGGTCATGGATCTGAGACGAGTCAAACAGAGTAATGCTCGAAAATATTGTGCCGACATTCTGAGTAGTTGCAACATATCACAACCAAACTCAGATCATGCTGGGTTTTTTTTCTCACGAATACGAACATCTCCGCTGTCTCGCAAGCTTAGTTAATATCATGATTACTGGCACTAGGCTAGGTTTATTTGGGTGATTTTTGTCACCGTATCGAGCGGAGAACGTTGAATAATTGTACTTCAGAAGAGCTGACTTGCATTGAATGTTATCAGGGCCCAATCAAACAAAATGTCACCGGGGAAATTTCATACGTTCGGAGATTGTTCGATTTTTCGATTTCAGCTTCATCCCCTCTCCCAACTTGGCTAGTACGTAGCTAAATTTGGTGCTTTGTTCACGGATACTTTGGATCAATGGGTGACCTCTGAGGTCATTTTAGCTTATTTTAGTCGCAACTAGTTGAAAAGGTGTATCCTGTACTGTTGTCTGTGTGAAAACAGCAGTCGATATAAGCTTTAAATGTTCACCATGCCGACTCTCAGTATCCTTGGATACTAACCATGTGCAATTGGTAGCATTTGAAACCATTGGTAAGGAGTAAGATGAGGTCAAAACGTTAACCTAGGTCGCTACACTCGAAGTATAACTTATGCAGTTGATGCGCCCCTCCCCCCCCCTCCCCCAATAGGTCGCTACACGTATATAAACCTATGAGCAACATCTAAGTATTTGTTACATCCTATATTTGTTATTTCGGAATTGTTCTCCTCGGTCGTTCTCCTCAAAGATCATGTATAATATACCACACTTTCTATTTCGTGTCCATGATACACCCCTTGTCAAAGCTATCAATGTAATTTAATCCAAAAACATCACCGAAGGCTATAGCCAAAAACCGACGGTCGGATCACGCTGAACTTTGCAGAGATGTGTTCAAAGCCTCAGAATACCCTTCAAGGAAATTTGAGTATGAACAATTTTTTTGGTGAAGTGCATTGGTCGATCTGTCCTGGAAGGCACCAGCTACCAGATTCGACCAGGAGTACGTGACATAATCAGTGGAGTAAAGTCGCACTTCCGCATGCTAGGCAATGTGGAATTTGACGTTATTCCAATACTTTTTGCAACTAATTTCTAGCTCATTTTGATCTTCAAAAGTAATGTTCTTTGTGAAGCTACACATGCAAATCTGTGGTCACAATTGATACGGGAAGACATGTATTCCAGCAAGCAGACGTCTTTCAGCACGATGTGGAAATAACTATGAGCTATTCTTATTGGATGCTTAATGCGCATGTCACCACTTGCCTTACTAAAAGTGGCGTTCATGTTATACCTCGTCCTTCCGTCTTCCCTTGCCCTTGTTCCCTTCCATCTGATTTTCCAGGTTCTCTTGCTTTTTCATCCGCCTTCCAATGCATATTTTCAGTGAATACTTAATATTACGCCCTACAGAAAAATAACGGGGTACCGAATGACATCTTCCTGAATATGGTTATCGGATGGACATAGCGCCGGATAATCTCCCATCCAGCAAGGAAGCAGCACATCCGACCACGCGACCTTCAAGGTCAACGCATGACCTTAGGTCAGGATTGATGAAATTCAGAAAATGGAAGTGGTCCACTGGGGTACCGTATGCTGACCAGACGTACGAAAGTATGTAAGACTATATCAACACTGATAAATGTACAATCGATACAAGAAGCAACAAACTGCGTGACCTAACCTATATAGGTGACACATTTCATCGGGGTAGTGTATATACGGCAACGGCTGCGAAGGTTGTGTCAAATTTTCAGACGAATCAGGGATATTGGCGAATGCGTTTCTGAATGCGTTGCTTTTGCTACCTGATGAAACGTATCACCGAGAGAGGTCAGGTCACGCAGTGTGCTGTTTCTTGTATCGATTTTCTTGTATCAGTGTTAAGATAGCCTACATTTGTTGGTCGGTCTGGCCAGCATGTGGTACCCCAGTGGACGACTGTAATTTTCTGCATTTAATCAATCCTGAACTGAGGTTAAACGTTGACCTTGAAAGGTCACATCCTCGGATGTGTTGCTTCCTTGCTCGATGGTAGATTATTCGGCGCTAATATCTATCCGTTAAATGTATTCAGAAAGATGTTTTTCGATACCACGTAATTTTCCTTTAGGGCGCAATGTTAAAGTATTCCTTGACCTAATTTGAAATGGTGACCTTGAGTGACTAGATTATTTGGTGTGTCGCATCCTACTTTGATAGCGGTCACACGAGCGTTTGAATCATTAAAAATAAGTGAATTCCCCAGCAAGTTATGTGCTACCCCAGATTTGACCTCGGTAAACTCATGGATATCTGTAGGTGTTCGTCGTACGGTTCGTTGCTACGGTTCCTTGTAACACAAAATCGTTCCCTAGTGTATGTACGGCAATGGCTGCGAAGGTTGTGTCAAACTTCAGACGAATCAGAGAATATTAGTGGTGAATACATTTCTGACTCCTTGGAAACGACACTACTTTTTAACAGCCCGGGCCCCTCCATGGGCTTAGAGACCCTTTACGTAGCACCGGGAACCATCCGCTTTGGCCCGGATCGTCTCCGTAGCTCGGTGGCCTCTTTATCAGCCTGAGACCCGCTATCAGTTCTGAGCCCTTCTCCACCACTGTGAGCCAAAGCCGACCCAGTGGCTCTGCACGTTCGGCCCGGATCCCCATCCGTCGACTCAGGGACCCTTTGTCACGGCTCAAGACACTCCGTTCGGCCGGTGTCCCCTCCTCAAAAGCTTGAGCCTCCTCTGTCACACAAGGGGCCCGATGTGCGGTTCTGGCCCTCATCGGCCCAAGGGCTCTACATACCGGGGCCCTCTCCAACGGCCCGCAGTCCTTCCACGGCTAGGGGTCCTCCTTAGCGATCCAGAGCCTCCTCTGTCAGGCCGGATGCCTCTTTCAACAACTTGGACCCCATCCACCAGACCAGGGCCCTTTGTTCGGTTTGGGCCCCACCCGTCGGCCCAAGTGCCCTTTCGGACGTCACGATGCGACCTCTCTTCTGACATCCCCGGCAACTAAGACCCCTTCGTCGTTTCAGTGGTCTCTCTGACGACCCAGGTCTTTTCCGGACAGCGGGTAGCCCCTTTTAAAATGCTTGGACCCTGTCCATCAGGTCAGGGACCCCTTCTCGGCTTAGGCTCCGCCGACAGCCCACGAGCCCTTCATATTGGCTCGGACCCCGTCCGTCAGCCCGAGGGTCCTTCCAACAATCCGGGGCTCTCCATCGATCCAGAAGCCCTTCACGTTAGCCGGCCAAAGGCCTCAACATCTTCCTGAAGGCACCCTCCGTTGACTCGGACCCTCTACATCGGCCCGGGAGCCCGGGCCACTTTCGTCAGTCCAGGGGCCCTACATGTCGGCCCAGGGGGCCCTTACGGGACCCCTCCGACGCTCCAAGGAGGCGGCTGCCAATTTCTCCCCCTGGCTACGCCACTGGTCCAGGGGCCTTCACGTCGGTCCAGGGCCCCTTCACGTCGGTCCAGGGTCCCTTCACGTCGGTTCAGGGTCACTTCACGTCAGCCAAAGGCCCTTCACTCGGCCACAGGCCCTTGCGGCCTAGGGGGCCCTTGCGGGCCACCTGCGCCTTGAGGCCCTGCGGGCCTCTCGAACCCTCCAGGGGGCGGCTACCCCCTTCGCTCCCCTTGGCGATGCCACTGATGTGGAGAGGAAAATTTGGGAGTGATGAAATATGGAGAGGATATTTTCTTCCAACATTTAGCATCAGAATCTCAGCTTGCACTTTCCAATAAATCTTGATCACTTTATCACAGACCAGTTAATATCACACGGAACCATTCCACCTCACAGAGTCGCAGCCAAGGGAGCGGAGGTCTTATCTCTTTGCAACCAAAAATACACTGGACCAAACATGAAATTGTTAGATTGTACCACGGGATTGCAAATGCTAGTCCCTTCGCTTTCAGCGTGCTTCGCGCGCTGAAAGCGTTCTTTTTTCATGAATTTTTTTGGGGGATCGGCCCCTCCCCATTCAGGAAATCCACATGGGAAAAGTGAATGGGTAACGTTTTGGATATCATAAATCCATAAACGGCCTACTTTTCCAACCCTGGTCATAATGCGTCCGTACGCCCGATTCTTTTAGGCTATCTGATCGTGTGTGCCTGGAGTGGGCATGTTGTACTGCCACGACTCAACCCTACCGTTGCTTTCAGCCGGATACACTGGTGCCGGGGCGGGCGGCTGTACCTCGGAGTTCGCGTGTGCTCGAGATGGCCAGCTCGTTCCAGAAGCTTCAGCCGACGTGACCACGCTACCCTTCCCCCTGTGACGCGACAACACACCGGCCGGCCGTCGTCGGCACCCAAAGACAGAATATACAGTGCAGCTATACGAGTGATGTGCGCGTGCGTGGCGCGTACTATCCTCGCACGTCATGTGTTTTGTTGCTTCGCAAGCGCCTTTCTATATGAAGTCTGCTTTAATGGTGCTGCATGGTTGTTTTACCGCTGGGTGCGTATTTCAGTTAATTACACATTGAGACACATGCTTGATATATATATATATATATATATATATATATATATTGATTACGAGATGGATGTTAATGCATGCGGCTGTGCGTCGGAGGGAGAGGAATGGCACGATGGCATTGCTAATACTTTAACCGAGCCGATTTGGAGACATGCAAGGCATCGTGAACGGTGCATTATGTCCTAACTGGGACCAATCAATGTGAAGCGTCGGACAGGTGTTATGGCAATAACTTCGCTGTTATCATGCTCGAATGTAAATAAACCTGCAAGTCACATGACTAAGTAATTGTTTACTCGCGGTTTGGCAGCCGGCCATAAATTTGAAACGCTGTCTGAACTCAAGTGCAGATACTTCCGAGTGGTTCAGGTAGTTTTATTGTAGTTGATATTACAATCCGTGAAGTTTGGGAATCATTGCTCTAAAATGTATCCCTCATTCGTGTTGTACTCCGCCAGCAATACGTTGGAATTATCCACGTTATTAATGTACGCTATTGGGCATCACGTCTGCTGCAAGCGGTCTCCGGTGCAGATGTGCTTGCTCCAAAACGCGCATTACATTGCAGAACTGACACGCAATTGCATTGTCTACAATCTCAGCAACAACTATCTAGAGAACATTTAAGTTTTATGTAGTTGCCAAACGCTTTGACGTCGAACCTTTGACATGCTTAATTAATGATTGTTGGTGTTGCTGGTAGTTTCTGCTTGTTTCATTCGAGTCCCCAACCCAACCCAATCAATGCCTCTGCAATAAAATGGGAGAAGACCAACAACGCAGGTCAGGATGACGTCTTTGTCTGAAGATGTTTTAGTTTAAGCACAGTGCGTACTACTTTGGCGGGGTATATCCGGCTATTTTGCAAGCTACCCTACACAGTGTAAACCAACGGTCCGAAAGCACACAAATACAGTGTATTTACACCCAGTTCAACAGAGCAATGGACGCCCACGGCGCACTTCCTGTCCCCAGGTCCGGCATGGAGTCAACGGCGGCGCGTAGTGGAATGTTGCCATACAAAACAGGACACCGACGACCTCCTGGAAGACACGACCTTTCACTACAAGCGTGCGACCTGATAGGAGGATAACTGGCAATGTCCATGCGACACGGCCCCGGGCGCTTACATAGACGCTTCTAACCAGGGGACGACGTGGTAAAGCTGAAGATGAAGGAACTTGACGGCGACGGCGAGGGGTGAGTCTACCCTGCGACTAGTGTACACAGTCAGCGAGTTACTTCAGCTCCAGGGCGTACTCTCGTCAACAGTGTGTGGAATGCAGCATATGCAGCTGGCCACCGAGGGACCGTTGCCACGATCAGTACCGGCGATCCCTGTGCACAGCGGTCACGTGCGATCCGCACAAATTCATGCCACCGACTCGACCACCACGGCCAGCCAGCCACCAGTACGTCACAGCGACCGCCAATCTGCAACAGCCGCACCCACACTCCACCAATCGTACCTGGGTAACCTGGGCGGCGGTCACTCAGCGCAGTGCCTGTGGTCCTCGCTCCCGGACGCCATCGCCAGGTGCCGAGTTTGGGTATAATCACAGTCAGGGGCATAGAAGCCATTTCAGCGTCGCGCAGCCGAGTTACACGCCCACCAGGAGCTCTGAATTACTGCTGCCTGCCGCCGTGCGCCGTTTTCATGGTCAATTTCGCTATGCGCGACTAATATATATATATATATATGTATATATATATATATATATATATATATATATATATATATATATATATATATATATATATATATATATATATATATATATATATATATATATATATACATACATGTCAGCGTGCACCTTCCCGACTAGATGGAGAATATACATTGTGTGTGCACACGATCAACGGCGATATCCGGCGACACATAGACCGTCTCTGCAACGCTACAACCGGCCCATGTAAGTCAGTGGCCAGCAATCGGTAAACATTCAACAGAGTATGGGCAGTAGTACCGCATCACTTCACAAAATGACTACACACAGGCGCACACAAGCCATCAAAAACAGCACAACGCTCCCATGTCCAGCATTGCGCGTCGCATAACAAAATGGCAAATTCATACGGTGATAAATGCGTCAAAACGGCAATATAGGGATCCTGTCTAGCAAGATAGCCTGGGGGCACACACTCGGCCAACTTCCGTCGAAGGCACGCGCGGGCTCGAACACATCTAAGCTGATGTCGCTGACAGGGATAAAGGCGCAAGGTTCAGCCACATGGTGGTCGGCAGACGATAGCCCAGCGATAGCCCGGATTGTGGCATGGGACAACAGTATCCAGACATGGTCAGAGGTGGGAGTGGAGCAGGATGTGCCGTCACCAGACGTGGCAGTAAAGAACACTGCCATCAGAGGTGATGGTGGATGGAGGCTGTACTGGCAACAGAGGTGGACGCAAGGGAGCTGTACTACCATGGGAGGTGGAAGTTGGTGAGGCTGCATCGCATTCAGCGGTGGAAGTTGAGGTTGTGCCACCGTCAGCGGTGGAGGTTGGTGAGGTTGTGCCATCGTCAGCGGTAAAAGTTGGTGAAGTTGTACCACCGTCAGCGGTGGAAGTTGGTGAGGTTGTACCACTGACGCGTCTCCTGACTGAGATCGAAGTCAGCCAGGCGGACCACCACGGCGCCGAGGAACACGTTCTCCTGCAGGTGGTCCTGGTGCCAGATGGACGCTTGGAGGGAGCGAGACTCGATTCCAGCCAGTGGCATCCGGTACACAATCTGCAGCACCGGACACTGGTCAGTCTGCCCGCACCGGACACTGGTCAGTCTGCCCACATCGGACACTGATCAGTCTGCCCACATCAGACACTGATCAGTCTGCCCACACCGGACATTGGCCGGTCTGCTCACATCAGACACTGATCAGTCTGCCCACACCAGACACTGATCAGTCTGCCCACACCGGACAATGGTCAGTCTGCCCACACCGGACACTGGTCCGTCTGCCCACACCGGACACTGGTCAGTCTGCCCACACCGGACACTGGTCCGTCTGCCCACACCGGACACTGATCAGTCTGCCCACACCGGACACTGATCAGTCTGCCCACACCGGACAATGGTCAGTTTGCCCACACCGGACACTGGTCAGTCTGCCCACATCAGACACTGATCAGTCTGCCCACATCAGACACTGATCAGTCTGCCCACACCGGACACTGGTCAGTCTGCCCACACCGGACACTGATCAGTCTGCCCACACCAGACACTGGTCCGTCTGCCCACACCAGACACTGGCCAGTCTGCCCACACCGGACACTGGTCAGTCTGCCCACACCGGACACTGATCAGTCTGCCCACACCAGACACTGATCAGTGCTCACACCGGACACTGGTCAGTTTGCCCACACCGGACACTGGTCAGTCTGCCCACACCGGACACTGATCAGTCTGGCAGACCATCTTGATGACACATACGGTACTCCTGTTCGATACACAATTCGTCATCTAAAACCAGACCGAGGATCACGATCATCAAACCCGACAGAACAACGAACCAGTCCACAACTTGCCCAACAACCAAGAGTCGTTCCGAGAGGAATTACCATCTCCAGTCAGGCGGTGGGGGTGTTTCAGTGATGCAGAAATATGTGGTGGCCATCCGTGGACATTGGACTGTTATAAGTACCAATTGTAGCCCACTACTCTGGCCGTCCGTGGATATTGTACTGTTATCAGTACCCAATGTAGCCCACTACTCTGGCCGTCCGTGGATATTGTACTGTTATCAGTGCCCAATGTAGCCCACTACTCTGGCCGTCCGTGGATATTGTACTGTTATCAGTGCCCAATGTAGCCCACTACTCTGGCCGTCCGTGGATATTGCACTGTTATCAGTACCCAATGTAGCCCACTACTCTGGCCGTCCGTGTATATTGTACTGTTATCAGTACCCAATGTAGCCCACTACTCTGGCCGTCCGTGTATATTGTACTGTTATCAGTGCCCAATGTAGCCCACTACTCTGGCCGTCCGTGTATATTGTACTGTTATCAGTGCCCAATGTAGCCCACTACTCTGGCCGTCCGTGTATATTGTACTGTTATCAGTGCCCAATGTAGCCCACTACTCTGGCCGCCCGTGTATATTGTACTGTTATCAGTGCCCAATGTAGCCCACTACTCTGGCCGTCCGTGTATATTGTACTGTTATCAGTGCCCAATGTAGCCCACTACTCTGGCCGTCCGTGTATATTGTACTGTTATCAGTACCCAATGTAGCCCACTACTCTGGCCGTCCGTGTATATTGTACTGTTATCAGTGCCCAATGTAGCCCACTACTCTGGCCGTCCGTGTATATTGTACTGTTATCAGTACCCAATGTAGCCCACTACTCTGGCCGTCCGTGTATATTGTACTGTTATCAGTACCCAATGTAGCCCACTACTCTGGCCGTCCGTGTATATTGTACTGTATCAGTGCCCAATGTAGCCCACTACTCTGGCCGACCGTGTATATTGTACTGTTATCAGTGCCCAATGTAGCCCACTACTCTGGCCGTCCGTGTATATTGTACTGTTATCAGTGCCCAATGTAGCCCACTACTCTGGCCGTCCGTGTATATTGTACTGTTATCAGTGCCCAATGTAGCCCACTACTCTGGCCGTCCGTGTATATTGTACTGTTATCAGTACCCAATGTAGCCCACTACTCTGGCCGTCCGTGTATATTGTACTGTATCAGTGCCCAATGTAGCCCACTACTCTGGCCGACCGTGTATATTGTACTGTTATCAGTGCCCAATGTAGCCCACTACTCTGGCCGTCCGTGTATATTGTACTGTATCAGTGCCCAATGTAGCCCACTACTCTGGCCGACCGTGTATATTGTACTGTTATCAGTGCCCAATGTAGCCCACTACTCTGGCCGACCGTGTATATTGTACTGTTATCAGTGCCCAATGTAGCCCACTACTCTGGCCGTCCGTGTATATTGTACTGTTATCAGTGCCCAATGTAGCCCACTACTCTGGCCGTCCGTGTATATTGTACTGTTATCAGTGCCCAATGTAGCCCACTACTCTGGCCGTCCGTGTATATTGTACTGTTATCAGTGCCCAATGTAGCCCACTACTCTGGCCGTGCGCGCTCGGTGCCGAATGTCCACCGCTTGTCCACCTTTGATGGTGATGATATTACCTTCTCCATGTCATGCGTACAAGTGCTCACCATCTCCATGAAGCTCGGATGGTTGTTCTTCTTCACCACTTTGGTCTTCCTCTTGGTGATCTTGTTGGGGTCAGGAAGCAGGTAGATCTTAACGTAGGCGTTGGGCTCCAGTCCTTCGGGTGTGGCCAGGTCCTTGGCGTGATGCACGAACACAGAGAAGGTATTGCGGCCGTAGCTGAAGCTGAGCTGCACCTGACCGCGGATGTAGTGCAGACTGCGACTGCGGTTCACTGTCGGCTTCGGCTCTGTCGAAAGGGACGTCGCTCAGTGAGGACAGCAGCCACACCGCTATCAACGAGACCGTGCACCAGTCAGGCCAGAACACCACAGGGCGCCACTCAACAACAAAAAAAACCCACCACAGGGCGACCACTTCAGCATCAACGAGACCGTGCACCAGTCAGGCCAGAACACCACAGGGCGACCACTTCAGCATCAACGAGACCGTGCACCAGTCAGGCCAGAACACCACAGGGCGACCACTTCAGCATCAACGAGACCGTGCACCAGTCAGGCCAGAACACCACAGGGCGACCACTTCAGCAAACACCCAGCATCGCAAATCGACAATTACCTACATAGCCAAACAATCAATATATATATATATATATATATATCGGTATATTTTGGCAGGACATCTTCTTTTACACATTGGCTGCTGAAGAGAAGAGCGCATTTAGCTTTAGCAAGTTTTCTGTGTAGGCTTTCGATTGATCGGATTGTTTTCTTCGTTTCGTTAAATAGCTGGTAAATTATGTCACCAAGTGACATGCATAGTTATATTCGTTAATTGACGTTTCGGATTCAAGCTATAATCCATCTTCAAAATTACCGCTCTGCACAATGCAAATAAACACACACAAGTATATCTTTAAACAATTAATTGAGCACAGGTTTCACACGAACTATTCTCGCAACATCATCTCACATTTCGTCAATTCCTGAAGGCCACTCACATAAACAAGTATATTCTCATCTGAACTATTTACAACAACCATGAAGCACTGGATCGCATTTACATCCAAACTCCCTCCACCTTTTCCCCCATTTTCTGGCATGCATTATTCCAGAGTGACAAGGTGACGTGTGTGCTGACTTGTTTGTTAATTTCTGATGTTTGTTCACGTATGTACAAAGACTCGAGCACCACGAGACGGGTTCGGTCCGGGCAAGACGTGATGATGGTGGTGTTGTTGGCAAGGTGTTCTCGTGTTAGTGGTGTTTGGTGGCAGTTTGTCATGTGTTCTTTTGGTGCTTCATCTCTGAGGTGCATTGTCAGTCTTTTAGAAAGGGAGGTTGTGGTGGCATCAATGTAACTTACTGCACGAAGCCTACAGTTTTTGTATGGGCATGGTAATTTGTAAACTACGTTGGTACGTCTTATTTTACTCTGTTGGCCTGCAAATTGTTTTTCATCACAAGATTACAGCTTTTCATGTCTTTATAGTAGACGACGAGTTTTAGCTGATCTGTGTTGTTGGTGCATGTGATGTTGTTTGTTATAATGTCCTGTAAGACTCTCTCATCCACATTATGAGCAGAGGTCATATAATTTGGACAGTAGAGGTGGATGGTGTTTGTTCTGTCTGTATATGTCTGGTTGGTGGTCCTGTTCATGTGTTTCTTGATTTCGTCATCAACTTGTGTGTTTATGTTACCATTGTTTACTAAAATATGTTCTAGCCTGTCGAATTCTGCATGAAGAAGTTGGTGGGAAGCACAGTTACGAATTGCTCTCTTTACAAAGGCACGCAGGAAACTCGGCTTGTATCTTTCGGGACACTCACTTTTTACGTTCAATTTTCGAACCCAATGTTGGACGGTTTCCGGTATACTGAGGTACAACATTTTTGATCCGTGGGGCAATTGATCATTACATCTAAAAATTGAATCTTCCGATCAATTGGTGTTTCAGATGTGAAATTTAGAACTCAGTTTTCCTCTAATTTTGAGATGAGTTCACTGAGGTGGTCACTGTCCTCACATCAACAAAAACATCATCGACATACCTGCAGCAGATATGAGGCGCAACAGACGGGTCACACAAAACATCGTTTTCCAGGTGGCACATGCAAAAGCTTGCAAAAGGGGACCTAATGGGGAGCCCATAGCCACGCCTTCTTTTGCCGATACAGTTGTCCATCCGGCCTACGGAAGGGAGACTCCATGGTGCACGCACGGAGCAGTGTCACAAGAATATTGGGGTAGTGTCAGATTAGGGTTGGCATACACTTGGTCAATGATGATCTTGATGGTTGTCTCCATTGGCACGTTGGTGAAAAGACTGTTGACGTCAATGATTGCGAGCTGTCCACGTGGGGATTTAGCCCTTAAAATATCGATAAACTGATCGGCAGAGTCAATGCAGGGCTTGGCAGGTGCGTACGGTTTTAATTAAGACTATTGAGTCTTTTGGTTAGTATATAAGTCGTGGCTATGACCTGAGAAATTATATTATCATATATATATATATATATATAACACATTTAACTCATGGCACATCTTTCTAAAATATTGATGTTGTAGCTTTGATTTCAGCATCGCTGAGGTGTATTTTGCTTTAGTAGCACAGATGCAGCTTCGTGTTGCATGATATAATCCATTCGACTTTTGCAGTCATATATTCTGTGTAAATCAGAAGTTCTGAAACGAAAGCAAATTTTCATGTTCCTAAGCCGTGGGATTATGGGCCGTAATCCAATACCGATGCAACTATAATGAACGTTGCGTACCTAACCGTGGGAGGTTGCAAACGTGAAGGAGAAAGACAATCTGGAATCTTAAGTTCCCATTCTATTATTGTTTTTTTACGACACGTCGACCGTTGAATCATGTAGCGTCGCCAATCTCTCACGCCGATTGGTCGCGGGCGAAGAGTAGCGACAGGTGAGATTCGAACCCACAACCTTTCGATTGTGAGACGAGCATCTTACCCCTTAAGTTCTCATTCTAATTTTCCGATTGCGACAATGAATAGGGTGGTCGGAATCCGGGGAGTTTTTAGTCCCTCCCCCATCTTAAGGAAATACTAGCCATGCCCACCAATCAGTCTCTGGGCCCCCTCAATCGACTTCATAGAACAATACCCTGGTCTAAAGTAGGCGAGGTGCCGTTTTAAGTCGGCGAGGGGCCGTCTTCACCGACTGTGGGGGACAATTTCCACAGAAGAATGACTGGGTGCAGGGATGTCCCTCATATCCATCACCACGGTGGCGGTGCCGTTTCATTAGGGGTGGTGTAGTCGGAGTTCAACCAAGCTTGACCTACCATATATGCAGAGAAAAAGAAACATGCTGCGCAGTGTGTCCAAATCCATTTTGATTTATGCGTTAGATGTAACTACATTTGTTCGACATTTGCTCATAAGGATGCAAATATAACGGTAAAATCCTGAAGATAGACATAAACCAGTGGTGTTTTCGAGAAAAGGAATGTCAGACAATAGATAGCTTGCATTTGCTTTCTATGCTATGTACAAAACGGATATTTTTCTGGTTTCCGGTTAGGGATACATGTTAAAATACAAATTATCCAAGCAGGGATAAAAACGCTCTCGCCGTTACACGTCATTTCCACCCAATTTTCCGGAATTAGACACACTGATGCTAGGAAATACAAAATAGATCACAGGTGATATGCTGGAGGATCTTACAATAACTAGAGAAGCTGTAGAAAAGCAGTAGCAAAATATAAAACCTAATAAAGCTTCTGGACCAGATGATATATATGCTAGGATCTTAGTAGAGTGTGCTAAAGCTTTAGCAATTCCCCCAGGTATAATTTTCAGGCGGTCTATAGAGTATTCTGAAGTACTTGAAGATTGGAGAAATGCAAAGGTAGTACCAATTTTCAAAAAGGGAAGTATGAAGTGTGTAGGAAACTACAGGCCAGTCAGTTTGACCTCAATAGTTTGCAAGGTACTAGAAAATCTGGTAAAACAATGTTCAGATTAATCTTGATAGGCACAACCTTTTAAGGGATACTCAACATGGATTTCGATCTGGAAGGTCTGGCTTAACTAACATGTTGGGGTTCATGGAGTATGTTACTAAAGAAGTAGATAATCAAAGCAGGATGGATTTTGTGTACTTGGACTTTAGCAAAGCTTTTGATAAAGTTCCACATGTAAGGTTAATTCATCAACTACAGCAACATCGGATTGTTGGAAAAGTTCTAGGTTGGATTGAAGCATGGAGGAGGGGAAGGAAACAAAGGGTAGTGTTAAATGGATGTAAATCTGATTGGAAGGATGTTCTGAGTGGAGTACCACAGGGCTCCGTTCTAGGGCAACTTCTCTTTATCATCTTTGTGAATAACATGATATAGGGCTGAGGAATAGTGCTCAAAATCGCTGATAACATCAAGCTGATAGGAGTGGCTGACAGTAGTGATCAATCTAGGAATATTCGTTTGTTATTTGGGCTTTAGGGCGCATCGACCTATCTAGGAATATTCAACTAGACTTGGAGGACCTAAAAAGTGGGCTGATCAATGGCAGATGACTTTCAACTATGATAAGTGTAAGGTTATGCATCTGGGGTCTGGGGGTGAGACTTTCATATATACAATTGGAGGGAGGGAACTGGATGTTATTGAAGAGGAAAGAGACTTAGGTGTGCTGGCTTCGAAAGACCTTAAAGCGTAAAGTCATAGTGTTAAGACTTAATAAGAGCCACAAGGGCCCATCCAGTTAAGTCTGTAAATGGAAGATACCATAAGCCCGGTAAAAAGACCCACCCCAACCATCACCACATACTAAAGGAACCATCCACCAACATCCCACTCCTGCTGCTGCTGCTGCATCAACGGTGGATCAATGGTGGTATCAATGGTGGTAAATACCTTACCTTACCAATGTTTTCAAACTGCATCCATGCCTGCTTAAAGGGGTCTGTGCCGTGAACACTTACTTAACATAAATCTCACCCCACCCATCACAAATTAGAACTAAAAAACAAGATTTTCCTGTCTAAAAAATGTGTCCACCCTACTTTTAAATACATTCAATGAGGAACACCCCACATCAGCAGGCAGCCTATTCCACTGATCAACAACTATTTGACTGAAAACCTGTTGTCACTTAACTGTCGTACACCTCAATTTGTCTAACCTGAATTGATGACCCTATGTGATACTCTACACCGAAGAGCATCATTCAAATTGACCTTATCTAGCCCTTTAATGTTTTTGTACATTTCAATCATGTCCCCCTTAATCTCCTATACTTGAGTGAATCTAATGCCACAAGCCTTTCTTCATATTCTAAGTTACCTATTCCACTGATGAGTCTAGTGGCTTTGCGCTGCACTCTTTCAAACACATCTTTTTTTTATAGGTAGGGGCGCCATGCCTGTACAGAATATTCCAAGTGGGGTCGCACATATACTAAGCGCAGTTTTTTCTCATTACTTCTTTGCTCTTATATCTCACACTCCTATTAATGAGTCCAAACATTCTGAGTGCCCTGTTCCTAGCTGAGATACATTGTTTTTTTCTGCTTTAAGGTCTTTTGAAACCAACACACCTAAGTCTCTTTCTTCTTCAATAACATCCAGTTTCCTCCCTCACATTGTATATCTGAAAGTCTCACCTCCAGAGCCCAGATGCATACCGTCACACTTATCATAGTTGAAAGACATCTGCCAATGACCAGCCCACTTTTTTAGGTCCCCCAAGTCTAGATGAATATTACTAGATTGATCATCACTACTGTTAGCCACTCCTACCAGCTTTATGTCATCAGCAAATTTGAACACTCTATTCCTCGGCCCTACCTCAATGTTATTCACAAAGATGATGAAGAGAAGTGGCCCTAGAACAGAGCTCTGTGGTACTCCACTCAGAACATCCTTCCAATCAGATTTACATCCATTTAACACCATCCGTTGTTTCCTTCCCCTCAACCATGCTTCAATCCAACCAAGAACTTTTCCAACAATCCCATGTTGCTGTAGTTGATGAATTAGCCTTCCATGTGGAACTTTATCAAAAGCTTTGCTAAGTAAGTCCACAACATCCAACCTGCTTTGATTGTCTACTTCTTTAGTTACATACTCCATGAACTCCAATAGGTTAGTTAAACAAGAACTTCAAGATCGAAATCCATGTTGAGTATCCCTTAAAAGGTTGTGCCTATCAAGATGAATCTGAACATTCTGTTTAACCATATTTTCTAGTACCTTGCAAACTATTGGGGTCAAACTGACTGGCCTGTAGTTTCCTACACACTTCATACTTCCATTTTTTAAGCAGAAAAACAATATAGTTAAGCTAGGAACAGGGCACTCAGAATGCTGCGACTCATCAATAGGAGTGTGAGATATAAGAGCAAGGAAGTCATGAAAAACTGTACTTAGCACATGTGCGAACCCACTTGGAAAATTCAGTACAAGCATGGAGCCCCTACCTGGAAAAGGATATACATACATATATACACACACACACATATATATATATATATATATATATATACATATATATATATATATATATATATATATATATATATATATATATATATATATATATATATATATATATATATATATACATATATATATATATATATATATATATATATATATATATATATATATATATATATATATATATATATATATATATATATATATGCAGTGCACACTTACGTAGGATAAATCTCATCCCATCCATCACTAATTAGAACTCAAAAACAAGATTTTCCTGTCTAAAAAAATTGTCCACCCTACTTTTAAATACATTCAATGAGGAACTCCCCACAACATCAGCAGGCAGCCTGTTCCGCTGATCAACAACTATTTGACTGAGGACCTGTTGTCGCTTAACTGTGCTACACCTCAACTTGTCTAACCTAAATTGATGACCCCTATGTGATACTCTAAACCGAAGAGCATCATTCAAATTGACCTGATCTAGCCCTTTAACAAGTTTGTACATTTCAATCATGTCCCCCTTAATCTCCTACACTTGAGTGAGTACATATATAATGCCATAAGCCTTTCTCCATGTTCTAAGTTGCCTATTCCACTGATAGTGGCTTTGCGTTGCACTCTTTCTAACATATATATATATATATATATATATATATATATATATATATATATATATATATATATATATATGTATATATGTATATATATATATATATATATATATATATATATATATATATATATATATATGTATATACACATATATATACACACATATATGTGTATATGTATATACACATATATATATATATATATATATATATATATATATATATATATATATACACATATATATATATATATATATATATATATATATATATATATATATATATATATATATATATATACACATATATACACATATATACATCTATATATATATATATATATATATATATATATATATATATATATATATATATATATATATATATATGTGTGTGTGTGTGTGTGTGTGTGTGTGTGTGTTAGAAAGAGTGCAGCGCAAAGCCACTATCAGTGGAATGGGCAACTTATAACATGGAGAAAGGCTTATGGCATTATATATGTACACACTCAAGTGTAGGAGATTAAGGGGAGACTGATTGGAATGTACAAAATTGTTAAAGGGCTAGATCAGGTCAATTTGAATGATGCTCTTCGGTTTAGAGTATCACATAGGGGTCATCAATTCAGATTAGACAAGTTGAGGTGTAGGACAGTTAAGCGACAACAGGTCCTCAGTCAAAGGGTTGTTGATCAGTGGAACAGGCTGCCTGCTGATGTTGTGGGGAGTTCCTCATCGAATGTATTTAAAAGTAGGGTGGATAAATTTTTTTAGACATAAAAATCTTGTTTTTGAGATATAATTAGTGATGGATGGGGTGATATTTATGCTACGTAAGTTTGCACGGCACAAACCCCTTTAAGCAGGCATGGATGCAGTTTGAAAATTATTGGTAAGGCATTCAATCCACATGTGTTAAGAGGGATCGAGGGAATAGGGCTGGATAGCTAGGGTAGATAGGCATTGATAGGTGTGTGGGATGCTGGTGGATGGTTTCTTTAGGATGTGGTGATGGTTGGGGTGGGTCTTCTTACCAGGCTTATGGTATCTTCCATTTACAGACTTAACTGGATGGGCCCTTATGGCTCTTAATAAGTCTAAATACTTTATGACTTAAAATACCCCTCCGCTTACAAAAACTAAACTAACCAAAGATAACCTTAGTTATCCCGACTCCCACCAGCTACAAACTCAACTATACAGTATTACTCTTAACTTAGATGTGTACTGCAAATATGGTACCCCTATATAATATGCTTGGCTGTAACACAGCTTTACTGCAAATAAATATTAAACTCCAAACTAAATACTAATATAATCCAATAAAGCCTAGATACCTCTACAATTACACCAGGATATGAAGATATACCTATTGTAATTTAAGCTCACTATTTTAATCTTAAACTCTATTTTCAACTTAAACATCAAGAAGACAAACTTATTCCTCTATACTAACAGAAACCTAAGCTACGTGGTCGCGACACCCGTCTACAAACCGTCCACGTGGCCGATCAATAATTCTGGAAGCTTAGAATACCTAAAATAAGTCTAATATACTCAATTTAAACAATCTAACCTCTAATTCTTAACCTAGGCATACAATAGAACAAATCCTCCCTCTATTAATCACCTGCGCCCAATCTTTTACTCACGGTCTTCCCTCGTCACGGGAGCGCCAAAAAACACGCCCGGCTGCGTCGATAGGACAGCAGCGAGTGAGTGTGAACAGCATGTGACATTTTATTTATTCGCGCCGTTTAATGCTACATTACTTGACTGTCACATTAATCCCTTATGCAATAATGTTGTACTCGGGTACATACTTGCTGACAGGTAGCTTAGTATACTCATAAAACGCTGGATTTAATTATTTTTTGATATGAGAGTAAAGATGTAATGTTGCCATGAAAATAACGTCTACGGAGGTTCGCTTAGCCCCTCCGCCTTTTCAAGGAAGAAAACGTATATACCCGTTCAGGCCAGTGCAACTTTCACCTCTATGGCCACGAGCAGTTGTAGTGCATACTGGTGAAATTCAAATAAGAATTGATGTGATCGTCGCCTATATGAGTTCGTAGTCAAAAATTAGATACACGAAAATTGCACCGACTCAAACCGGTACTTACGTCTTTCTTGCTTGGGACGGCAGCCCTGCTTCTCTAATGGACCAGCACAGAAATGGGGGGTCAAAAGGATAGCAATGACCCCCATAATTTTAGCAGGGGGCTCAACTGACCTCCTGACCCCCTCTCCCCCCCCGCTGACCTGCACTAACAACTTCTGAATGACATTTAGACAAACTGCCGACATCATTATCAGCATGCTGTTTACATCCGAGTACCACCAGTCGTGACGAATCAGCAGATAAGCCCAGCTGCTACCCTACAGCCACCCCGAAGACAGCTACTCCAGTACACCTATCTACACTGGCAACGCAAGCACAACCCACTCTCAGGAGACAACACTACACGGCCTCCGACTCACCCTTGAGCTTCTTGGTGTGGATGCTGTGCTCGTGCTGGTCGCGCAGGAGTGGGTGCAGGAAGGTATAGGTGATCTCAGAGTGTCGCACCTCGTCAGCCAGCTGCCACAACGTGCGCAGGAACGTGTCGATGCTGCGCAGTCGCGACTCGGCCACCTGCTTGATGTGAGAGCGACCCAGCCGACCACCCTTCGGCATGCTGGAAACGACGAGCCACACGCCAGTGCACCCACAGTCACACACGCGCATGCATGGTTATAAGTGTCACATACAGCCACGGGCTGACATACGGTCACGAGCGCACGCCTGGTTATGCAGTGATAAATTATTCGTGAAATAGGGTGGAATGTACCACTTTCTGAGCACTGAATAGACATCCTTTCCAAAGAAGTATCGACATCATGCATGTTGATGTGTGCTTATGAAGTATACGTGACTCATTTATAAAAGCATTTCGTATCATGCTTATGCTTAACATTATGGACTGTGATACACAAGCATTTCGTAACACAATTACAGGTACAGAGAAAATGTATGATGAAGTCTGCTAGACAATGCCATCTACTGACAGCATGGCATCGCAATCGTTATCGTTGGTATAAGCATCCCTATATTAGCTGTCCCACAAATTAAACGAAAAACATGCACTTATGAGTACACTATTGGCTGAAATTTGAGTTTGAACAGCTGAAATAATATTTTGATTGGCATATTTTCGTGACACATTTCGACATCCTACTATACTCGTTTCGACATCTCACACATAACGAAAAACCATTATTTTAACACTGTGGTTATGGGGTCATACACTTTTAAAGATCACACCTAGTCATGATGTCACACACAGTCACGTGGTCAGGCATGGCCATGGGGTCACACACCGCCACAGATCACACCTAGCCATGAGGTCACACACAGTCACGGGGTCAGGCACCGTCACCCCACGTGGCCATGGGATCACATACCGCTACAGATCACACCTAGCCATGAGGTCACACACAGTCACGGGAGCAGGCACCGTCACCCCACGTGGCCATGGGATCACATACCGCTACAGATCACACCTAGCCATGAGGTCACACACAGTCACGGGGTCAGGCACCGTCACCCCAGGTGGCCATGGGGTCACATACCGCTACAGATCACACCTAGCCATGAGGTCACACACAGTCACGGGAGCAGGCACCGTCACCCCACGTGGCCATGGGATCACATACCGCTACAGATCACACCTAGCCATGAGGTCACACACAGTCACGGGAGCAGGCACCGTCACCCCACGTGGCCATGGGATCACATACCGCTACAGATCACACCTAGCCATGAGGTCACACACGGTCACGGGGTCAGGCACCGTCACCCCAGGTGGCCATGGGATCACATACCGCTACAGATCACACCTAGCCATGAGGTCACACACAGTCACGGGGTCAGGCACCGTCACCCCAGGTGGCCATGGGATCACATACCGCTACAGATCACACCTAGCCATGAGGTCACACACAGTCACGGGGTCAGGCACAGTCACCCCACGTGGCCATGGGATCACATACCGCTACAGATCACACCTAGCCATGAGGTCACACACAGTCACGGGGTCAGGCACAGTCACCCCACGTGGCCATGGGATCACATACCGCTACAGATCACACCTAGCCATGAGGTCACACACAGTCACGGGAGCAGGCACCGTCACCCCACGTGGCCATGGGATCACATACCGCTACAGATCACACCTAGCCATGAGGTCACACACAGTCACGGGAGCAGGCACCGTCACCCCACGTGGCCATGAGATCACATACCGCTACAGATCACACCTAGCCATGAGGTCACACACAGTCACGGGAGCAGGCACCGTCACCCCACGTGGCCATGAGATCACATACCGCTACAGATCACACCTGGCCATGAGGTCACACACAGTCACGGGGTCAGGCACCGTCACCCCACGTGGCCATGGGATCACATACCGCTACAGATCACACCTAGCCATGAGGTCACACACAGTCACTGGGTCAGGCAGCGGCACCCCACGTGGCCATGAGATCATATAACGCTACAAAGACAAAGACGACAAAGACAAAGACGTATATTCCGGCCATCCACAATATAACTATGCATTTTAGAGACAGGACGAATTGCATTGGTAAGGCAATATAGCCTGGAGCTCATACCACAGCTTATTTCCTCATTTCCGGCCATTCTGAGATCCTTAGAGGTCACAAGAGATCAACCCAGTGATATGGTCCTGATATTGGGTTTCACCTGGAATTATATATATACATATATAACCCTTCCTGAACATCTGAATTGCATACCCCAGGGTCCAAGTGAGCTAAAAAGGCAGTTAAGTAACTATAGCCCCATATTCAAAATATTCAAAATTTCCAAACGGAAAAGTATCATCAACAGTGCGTTCTGATTTGTCAGCTAAATATAGTCTTCCTATAAACAAAATTGGCATTCATCTATTGCTCGCTCCGAATCCATACCAGAATCCAGGTCACCTCGCTTCACATAGCTTCCTTCTCGAAGATCATACAGATTTCTTGCTATAACATGGCGTTGTCCCATACAGTGGAACAACTTGCTTTCTGAATTTGCCTGTAACGTTCAACGATTACCTGGCTCTGAGTGCAAACTTAAAAATAAACTGAAAAACATTCCCTTTTTCTGCCTATCAAACATCTAAAATTGTCTCTATTTCCACTTCGCTTCCTACGTTTCGTCGAATTGTACTTTGCACCTAATTTAGTGGTGCATGGTGTAAGCTTATATTGTGCATACACATGTGTGTATGCTTGTATGTATGCCATGTGGCTGTAGACTGCGTGTGCATGCCTGGTCTGTGTGTACCCTATTGTGTGGCTGTGGACTGTGTGTGGTGTTTGTGCATGTGTGTTGGTTCGTTGTTTGTGGTTCGCTGCTTGAGGTTTTGGTTGATCTATATCCAGTCACATTGGATATAGATCAACCAAACCACCTGAACAGCCAGCCGCTGACACTCAGCACGTGGCCGGACGGAAGGCGCCGGCTGATAAGTGGCTCGTGGCACCCGCTCTTTGCCGCGCACGCCGGCACATAGCACCCACCAGTGGAAGTCCACCAGCGGGAATTCCATGGTCAGCTTCTGACTGAACTCGATGAACTCCTTGTAGGTGCGAAACAGGTAGCTGGGATCCGTCTGGTGTTCGCGCTGCACGCGCACGATGTAGACGTAGCACTTTTCCGGCTCGTACCGCTTCTGGTAGCCGTACATGGACACGGTAGATATGCGGCCGTCCTGAACCTCCCTGGCGGCCAGACCGGCTGCCGTCAGCAGTACACACAAACACGTGCTGATTAGCGGCAAAGCCAAGGTCAGCTGTATTTGTGGTGTGAAATCACACACGCCGATACTATTCAAATCAGGAATTCCGTAGCATGCTTCTGGTGGCTCAGCAAATACGCACACAAAGGTAAGACGGATGGACAAGGAAGAGAAAGATACTTGATGCTTCCTGAAAACCTGAAAGGGAAGACGAGGAAATTGACGGTTACATGGGTCCAGCAATAGGCACATCATACAGATGAATGTTCACATGTCTGCGAATATATACCAATGCGCCTTTTTGTGCACGTCCTTGTGCAACGGACCAAGTAGGCAACTGAGGTGGTGGTTATTAGTTTCACGACACGTCGACCGTCGAGTCATATAGCGTCGCCAATCTCTCGCGCCGATTGGCCGCGAGCGAAGAGTAGCGACAGGTGAGACTCGAACCCACAATCTTTCGATTGTGAGACGGACAACTTACCCCTAGACTAAGTAGGTAACTAAAGATCAGTGAGAAGTAATGTTTTGATGCAATCAGAATAGCCTATTTGCTGGTGCTGATATGCAGTGGAAAATCAGCCAGATGCTCTGCTAACGTGGCTTTAGTAGCTCCGGGTTTATACTAAGTCAGACATATTGTGTGAACCCTGAACACACCACTGTACTCAATGGCACGATCCCAGTAAAAACAAAACAAGATTTGAATCGAGGATTTAGCGTGCCGCAAAACGCGGCCGGCCCGCACGCCCACTGGTAACCAATTGCACCAACTGTCGTCTGATCCTCTCAGCCGGAGATTTTCTAAGAGAATGAAACCAAACGCAGACCAGCGCTCTTACCACCGAGTTGTACGGAAGGCACAGTGTTTGTATTGCAGAGCGGGTTAAGTAAGCAAACTGTCGTTTTAGTGCTGAAGCTACACTACACTTATCGCTACTAAACATCACAGTGACGATCAAACAGAAGCATAGTTGGTGGGCTTGTAGGTCATTTGAGTTCCCCAGAACACAATGCACGCTCGCAGAAGACCTGGAATATGCCAGAGATCCATGGGCGTCGACTTAGTACATATTGTGTGCCTTGTAACGACGTCCCACATGCTGGCCTACCTCCTACCCCACAATCATTTAGGTTTTTAGCATGGGACCAAATCGGTGGGACCTCCAATCGATTTTCCCCTTACATTGACCTCATGTACTGCCCCCATGATTTTCAGAAATTGACATCTCCATCAGTATTTATCCATATCCCATTTCCCTTCCTCAAGATAGCTCAACAGGCAGCACATACTACATATCGCTGAGCTTTCATCTCTTCGCATCCCTAATTCCTCCGGATACTCCAATCTCTCCTTATTTTTTATATTTCGTAACCAAACAGGAAATTTATATGGCGGAGAATCCCTGCTTTTATGGGAACTAGTGTTAGTCTTCCCCCTGCAAGTGGTCAAATATTACTATATTAGTTATGCAAACATTTATGGTGGCATGAGTAGCCCAGCGGCTAAATGATCTGACCCGCCCTCGGACAAGAGGGTCCGAGGGTGAGTTTGGCGAGTCGAGAAGTCGCGAGTTTGGATCCACACGTCCCCAAGACTGTTGTCGGCAGGCACGCATAACGAGGAATCCGACAAGCATTTCTTTGATGACAATATGCCTCAGAAGTAATGTTCCGAACTTTCGACAGGGTGAAGAGAATGTATTATGAAAATACGTCAGCAACTTTGCCCATCGTTTTGATAGATGAATGAATCCAGTAAATGCCCCCTTTGATGATGGGAAAAGGCATTGTTGCAGTTTAATGTGTTAGCGAGGAAAGTTTTACAACACACATTCCGCATCTATAAAGCAAACAGATAGGCTAGGCTAAGGCAGAGGTTGGGTTAGACCGGCCTTTACTCGCCGCTGTGTGACCAACGAGGGGCGTAAGGCCGCATAGCTGCGTCACTCACGTATATCGCTTGGGCACAAAGCTCAGCAGCTGATCGTCATTGTGGTCGCCGGTGAAGCGCAGCTGCGCCAGACTGTGCAGGAAGAAGTTGACGGGCGTGAACCACGATTTGAGGCTCTCCTGGATCATGCGGGCGAACACGGCTGCCGCCTCGTGCTCCACCATGTTTGGCAGCAGAGCTCGCTGGATGTAGTCAACGGCATCTCTCGACACGCCCGGGATGCCTGACGACGTCATCTGGCCACAGCGAGACGGTCAGACAGTCAATAACACGAGACCTGTCAGTCACACAGGCTCGGCCAGTCAGTCAGGTAGGTCGGTAGGCGGCGGATACTAACCAGAGTCAACAGTAAATAACACGAGACCTGTCAGTCGCACATGCTCGGACAGTCAGTCCGGTAGGTCGGTAGGCGGCGGGTATTGACCAGGGCCAACAGTCAATAACACGAGATCTGTCAGTCACACAGGCTCGGCCAGTCAGTCCGGTAGGTCGGTAGGCGGCGGGTATTGACCAGGGCCAACAGTCAATAACACGAGATCTGTCAGTCACACAGGCTCGGCCAGTCAGTCCGGTAGGTCGGTAGGCGGCGGGTATTGGCCAGGGCTAATAGTCATAGGCGCACCGGAGGGGGGGCAGGGGGCCCGGCCCCCCCCCCCCATGAGACCAAAGTGCCCTTTTGGCCAAAAGTGCCCTTTTGACCGAAAAGTGCTCTCTTGGTCGGAATGTCCCAAATTTAGCCCAAAAATCACCTGCCTTATGTGCCCCGCCTGTGCCAAAGGTGCCCTTTGGGCCCAGAACTGCCCTTTTGGCCTAAAAATGACATTCCGCTGTGCCCTTTCCTGTCCTATGCCTGTCCCAATTAGGTGCCCTTTTGATCTAAAAGTGCCCTGCGCCCTGCCCTGTACCCTGCCCTGTGCCTTGTGCTGTACCGTGAACTCTGCCCTGCCCTGTGTCCTGCCCTGCCCTGTGCCCTGCCCTGTGCCCTGCCCTGTGCCCTGCTCTGTGCCCTGCCCTGTGCCCTGCCCTGTCCACATCCTGCGTACTTTTACATCAAAGGTAAGCGGGCAACCTTCATCTCACGACATAATGCATGCAGGCTGCATGTTTTTGGAAATATTATTGTAAATACAAGGGTTCGGTGCTATAACATATAACGTGTCCCATGGAAAATTCACGCCCCCCCCCCCGGTCAGCAAACCTTCCAGTGTGCCCCGGGCCGCAAAGTGCCCTTTTGGAGCCGGTCAAGTCCCTTTTTTGAGCCGGCCAAGTGCCCTTTTCGGTCCGGGCCCCCCATGGAAAAATCCTGGGTGCGCGCCTGCTAACAGTCAATAGCACGAGATCTGTCAGTCACACAGGCTCTGACAGTCAGTCCGGTAGGTCGGTAGGCGGCGGATACTGACCAGAGCGAACAGGTTCAGGAAGATGTTGCCGTGCCTGCGCAGGATGTTGAAGCCATTGCAGCAGAGGTCGACGAAGTGTTGGAAGCGAGTGGACGGCTTGTCGCCGCGATTGATGACATACGCCATGTCCGACGTCAGCACAAACGGAGCGCGGTCTCTGCGCAGCGGACAGCGACGTCACAAAACGCGTCAGGCGGAGTCACACGGCCACAAGCCTCTGCCCAGGGCACTCGCGCGTAAGACATAGACAAGGGCACATGGGCTGTACAGCCGCCTGCCTTGCCCGTGCTAAGTCACAACCGTCTACCCCCCTCCGCCCGGGTGTAGCACACCGGCTTCCTCTGCCTCGGATACGTCAGCAATCTGCCAGCCTCTGCCTGGGACACGTCACACATTTGCTTTCCTCTTCCCGGGGAACGTCATACACCTGCTTCCCTCTGCCCTGGGTACGTCACACACCTGCTTTCCTCTGCCTTGGGCACGTCATACATTTTCCAGCCTCTGCCCCGGACGCGCCACACATCTGCTTTCCATCAGTCCCGGGACACGTCACATATCTGCCCGCCACTGTCCCGGACGCGCCACACATTTGCTTTCCATCTATCCCGGAGCACGTCACATATCTGCTACTCTTTGCTCTTGGCACGTCACACATCTGCCTGCCTTTGCCCAGAGTACCAGTGTCTGAGAAGAGCCCGGCGACACCAAAACAATACTAAGATATTGGAGGTAAATATCATAATGATAGGCTGACTCTTGTTGAATAACACGACGACGTTGATAAATTTTGGTAGTGCATTTATACTCCGATGCTGGAGCCCATTCCTAGTACGCTACCTACTTTCGCTATATGCGTTACAATTCAATATTGCTATCGCCATTGGCCTCAGCCGATCACAACACAGCCTTATCACATCTACAAGCACCAGAACGGCAGTGAGATGGCGTGAAACTAGGACGAGTGGAGTGGCGCAGCAGCATCAATTTACCTCTTGAAAGCGCCGAACCGCTGCGCGTCGCCCAGAAACTTGCCGAAGTCGATGTGGAAGAGGTGTCCCGAGGAGCGCAACATGATGTTGTCGTTGTGTCTGTCGCAGATGCCCAGCACATAGGTGGCCACACAGTAGCCGGCGCATGACGCTGACGACCGCAGAGACCGAGCGTTAACACAACACGCGGGCCCAGCGACGGGCGCCGAGGCTCGCGCTCACTTGGTGTCGTCCGGCCACAGCTCTACACGTGCCACATACATTGGCGTCTATCGATCTGAATGAAAAAGATCACTGATAAAACTACTGTTACAGTTCTTGAATCATCTCAGTCTCGAAACATTTGACTGCAATCTAACGAGAGGAAAAGTGGCAAGCAATACAACAATGGTGAAATTGAAACAAAGCATGTCTCTGACGCATCATGTGCTGAAATTCAACACAGTGAAACACTCACGACTGATAGTCGGTAAACCTCACCAGTAAAATTCTGCGCGGCTCGCTCATATTCCAGCTCAGATGGGTTATGCTTGGCTAACCACTCGGAAATCGCGATGTCCTTGAACGCTCCAGCCAGCCCGTGTTCTCCCTGGATTTTCCGCAGAGTCTCGGCGTTATCCACCATCTCGATCATCCCTGCAGGAGCATGGACCGTTGCAATCGCGCACACCTGGTCATCTGTGTACAATGTACATTCATCAGACCGCAAACACAGTGCTGAGCATCGACGGCGATTCGTGTTGGATACAAACCCAATTGCATTGCATTTACCGTTCGGGTAGCATCAATAGCTATCCGTTGTTACTAATTTTTGGTCCACCAACAACGGTCATACACAGTCCATACAAAACACAGGAACGAGGTTGTGCTCATGGAAAAGATGGCGGACGTAAAAAAACGTTACGTCGATGCCCCCTTGAAAAGGCAGTATCCTCAGCAGTAAGGGAGTATCCTCAATTATAAGTACAAAGGCATGTTTGCCACCACGTTCTGGGGCAGAGAAGCGCAATGATACTGTAGGACGATTGAACGAAATGATTCTTCGGTGCTTCCCAGCTGGGGAAATACAATCTCAAGAAGTCCGGTAAGAAGTCGAAACATATTTTTCGTGATCAAAATAACGACTGGTTTTTGTCTTGAAGTGGCTTAAATGTCCAAGACGCTTGCATTGCCACCCCTAACGTTTCCCGGTGGCTTATTGTATTTTTGCTCACGGTCTAAATTTAGCCGACGAAGACCGTATTCGGAGGTAATATTTTATGGTAGGAATACAGAAGTTCTGAAGGAATCACTGTAAAACAAAATAGAACTTAAAAAAAAACACTCATTCCCTTGAAAACACACAACACCGAAAAAGCCATACTCTGGTCAACGTGATGTACTACCCGATCACTAGCGCAGGCCACACAATCAATGTCTCACTACGTTCAAAATATTACGAATATACCCTACCGGAGTGTTTCGCTCACCGTCCCTAGCATATACTACGTGGATTATAATACGAGGTGCATTTTGCGTTGGAAAACGACAGGTCCCTTCATTTAACATCATTTACAGTTGAAAGGAGTCTGCCGGCAACGATGGTGGATGTCGAATCTCACATAAGGTTTGGGATCTGATACCACCGTCCGAGTGCACCACGCACCACGCACCATCGCCCCTCCAGCGCCCCTATTAGCGTCTTATACTGGTTTTATAAGGCAACAGACCACAACGGGTAACAAGCGTAGCATTGTTAGTGCAGTGGGAGTGGGAGTGCCGGTCCCGAAGGGCAGGAGGCCATAGCATTGGGACTGCTGCCGACACTGGCTCTGCACATATGGCTGCAGCCTACCGCTAGTTGGCAGTGGGAGTGGGAGGGGGAGTGCCCGCCCCGACGGACAGGGAGCGGGAGGCTCACCGCGACAATGGCCTGTCGGCAGACAGTTGAAGGTGACCACGCGCAGGTCGAGTCCCTCCTTGAGCCACAGCTTGTCCATGATGCGGATCATTTGGATGGTGAGCATGTCCTGTCGCAGGTCATCGCCGACCTTATAGATGACCGGCACCGGCTGACTGGCGTCCACGGTGCTGCGGAACTGCACACGCAGCGGCAGCGTGTTTGACGGGAAGTAGGAGCAGGCCGCCACGTCGATGCCGTTCACCTCCAGCGCCGGGTCGAGCGGCAGCGAGGTGGGTGTCGACTCCAGCGAGAAATGCAGTGACTCCAGAGCCCGCATCAGCTGGCGTAGTCGCAGCGACTCCTTGGTGGACTTCACACACTCGGCCGCCTCATACAGACCCTGCGGCAGCCGCCTGGCTTGGTTAGTGTCGGGCCCCGAGACAAACCAAGCCAGGCGTGTTGGTGTTGGGCAGCCACGGTCCCGAGACACCGTGGGTATCGAGCTGTGTAGGGCCCGGAGATAACGCGAAGTGGAGGTGCGTCGGGCCCCGAGATAGTGGAGGTAACGTTATGTTGGGCCCCGAGATAGTTGAGGTAAAGCAGTGTCGTGCCCCGAGATAGTGAATGTAACGCTGTGTCGGGCCCCGATATAGTGAGGGTAACACTCTATATCTGGCCAAGAGATACCAAGGGTAACTCTGTGTCGGGCCCCAAGATAGTGGGGATAACGCTGTGTCTGGCCCCGAAATAGTGGGGTAACGCCATGTCAGACCCCAAGGTAGTGGGGTGACGCTGTGTATCGCCCCGATATAGAGGGGTAACGCCGTGTCAGGCCCCAAGATAGTGTGGCAACGCTGTGTCTGGCCCCGAAATAGTGGGGTAACGCCATGTCAGACCCAAAGGTAATGCGGCAACGCTGTGTCCAGCCCCGAGATAGTGCATATAGCGCTGCGTCTAGTCGGGTCCCGAAAGCAGCAGTGGTGTGCGCTGCTACTTAACACGCCGAACAGGCGATAGCTATGCAAATAGCATGAGCACATGATCAGCAGCATCATTGGTCACTAATAGCAGTGTCATACTGGCACTGAGAATGAATATCGCCTCTGATGCCATTATTAGTCACAGAACATGCTACATATAGCACGATCATCAGAAGATTGGAAATTATCCACGCGAATTTGAGAAAAGAACTAGCATCACATATGACGCATTAATTCAGACGAGGCAACGATTATTGCGCCGGTCTGAACAAAGCAGTGAAAGGTACTTCATTCGATATCATAGAATATGGAATATCATATGAGTTTCGGATATTACACATGCTATGATAACTATGAGTTCACTATCGAACATCTGAACCTTCACATGAGCCTATAGCAAGGTTCTGAAACATTCTGGAATATTCTGAGTTGGCCTGCGATATGGACGTGCATGGAGGAGAACCGAAAACGACTCACCATTACCCGGGAGCATATACTGTGGTTTGCTTAGTTTTCCTTATTTTGGGGTAGTATTAAAAACGTATGCTTTGCGCACGACTATTCCAGCTTTGCATTTTATTTCATATATTCTACTTAAATTGTGAACCTAAATTGGGGGGGGCGGTGCCATGAGACATAAATAGACTGGTAAGCAAAGCAAGTGATGAAACTTGAAAGGGAGTTAAGGAGCCAGATGAACGATATAAAAGGGGAAAACAAGAAGATCGAGAGCGAGTTGAAGCAACTACAGACGGAAAACGATAACCTCCCCCACCCCACCGAAAAAAAAGGTATATGATCTCTCACAGAGATGACAATGAACAATACACCTGGAAGGACTCGTTGATTCTTGGGAGGGAAGGTTTTCCAACTGCCCGTCGATATACATTTGCGGATCCAGGAAAAACTCTGGGTATCGCAAAAAAAAAAAATTGAAGAAAAACCAAGAGGAGCCATTTGAGTATATCATCGCCTGAGACGGAACAAAAGAGTCATTGTTAAGTTTCAGGAGCTGGATGATAGGAATGCTGTCTATGACTCAAAGATTAGGCATAAAGGAGAACAGAGGTCTAAAATTGCAATTCACGAAAATCTTACTGTTCAGCGCCCAAAGTAGGTGGAGGTTCTGGACAATCTCTGGAAGGATAACCTAGTAGCTACCACACAAAATAGAAACATCATGGACGGGAAAACAAAAGACCAAAATACACACAAATAAACCCCAGCATGACTAGGCGGAAATTATCCAGGGAACAGAAAATGCATCTTTCAAACCTGACTCAACTTGCCAACAGTCCCGTAGGTCCGATGACATGGCAGCTGCGCATATAGCACATAGGGTGGATCTAGAGGAATTTGTGATCAGGAACACTAGGAGTGGAATAGCCGGAGGGGCTACGGGTCACTTTGCCCTCAAAGTGAAATGGAGCAATTGGCCACTCAACTTCGTGTAATAAAACGCGTCATACATCTTCTGTGTGATGCGCTGACAATTTCCAAT
Source organism: Ashinkailepas kermadecensis (assembly GCA_034440615.1). Lineage (NCBI taxonomy): Eukaryota > Metazoa > Arthropoda > Thecostraca > Neolepadidae > Ashinkailepas > Ashinkailepas kermadecensis. The sequence goes on from JAOTOM010005028.1 coordinate 687,040, forward strand.
GCTCATATAACTAAACGAGAATCGAGCGTGCTACATTGTGAGTTAGACAATATATTTTAAAATGATCTCTCCAATATGTGCTTCTCTGGAGCATATATTATACGACATTAGCTTTTGATAAAATAAACAACGTTCAAGAAAAAAATAGAACGCATTTGATTGTGATCAAGTGTCTAAATGAAATGATTATTTGGTATTGGTATAGCAAAATATTGACCAAAACTCGGATGCAAACACTGCATGTTCTGAGCTGATTAAAGCACAAAACACAGTATCGGACTTTGTACAAGAACACTTACATACAGGAGAAGGAAAGCCATATGAAGCCATGGATAACTGCAGGAATATTTGCTCCAACATGGGAAAAATAAACTGTACAGAAGCTAACAAAACCAAAGCACTCAAAATGAAGCAAAGCATAAACAAAATACAAACATAGTAGCATTGGTCTCAGAGAACGGCGACTACAGCAGAATCCGAAGTGTTTGCTTGTGATGGCTAAGTCTTCGCTTGTGTCGCTCTGCCTGGGCCGCTGATGGCCATCTAGCTATAACTTCAGTTATAGCTTTAGCATAGATGCTAAAGAGAACGGATGTATTCATCAGCTATAGCTGTAACATATAGGCTGCAGAAAATGGGTGCATTCGTGTGGCGTGGAACAGTTACAAACTGGGTGTGAAAATCTTGCAATAAGTGCCAAACATGTATCAATGTATGTTTCCAACAAAAAAAGCATGCATCCAAGATATTGATAGGGTGAATGAGTGCTTTCGCTTGGTGCCAAACTCGACCAAGTTTATAGGCTTCCAGATGGGGACATCTTAGACCTTTGAAGGTTGCTACTCACTGCATAGTTAGCATAATTTCTGCAAAAATAAGGAGCTTTTCTAGTTTAAAGCCTCATGGACAACTGCACGGATATCATTTTGATATGGATAAAAGGGTGGCATTTGTCAAATTACGACCCTGAAAGAAGATCTCGATGTAGGAGCTAAGCAGTGAGTTGGCATATTCAAAATTATTGCTGCTTTGCAACTTCGCCCACACTATATCTTTCTTTTTTTTGCTTTCCATTCAATATCAACCTGACTTATTTTATGTTCTTCGCAAGGCTGTATGACATGACCTGAAAAGTTTGATGACCTTCGGTATATCCTTACCCATTCACCTGATAGATGCAATAATCACAGAAATGGATTCTGGACTAAATGGATTCTAGTATAGAAACGTACACACTTACTTTCATTAAAATAGGAGATATCATGGTGTTAAATTGGGAGGGTACCTTGGTGATTTGTCATGGAACTTCACTGCTTGGTCATTTGTCATGGAATTGCTATGCATAATGAAAGTACTAAGTCGGTTGAAAATATATAAATTATGTGTGGATGATACATATATTTGAAATAATCCTTTGATAACACAGTTGGCACAAATATATTAGTAAAAAATACAGTGCAATGAAGTTGAAGGTTTCCACGTGAGGATATTGTAATCATACTTACAAAATAGATACTTCAGCAAACTGAAGTATATCATAAATTATTTCCAGCAGAGTTGATTTCCATGGAAGCTCCTCAGGACTCTTTATTGGGTGCCTAATTATTCATTATGTATATAAATCACTTCGCCGAAATTTTTGAGCAGCTCAGTATTTTCTTATGACAACTATTCTCGCTAAGGCCAGAAATATAGATGAATTACAAAATAGAATCAATGCTATTTTCTCCAGAGCTAACTGAATGGTTTGGAGCAAATAGACTGTCCATGAATGTCTCAAAAACCAATTACCAAACTTACCCTGAAACTCCTAGTAATGAAATAGATATGATGATTAACTCCACAAACGTGAGCAGACAAGAGTAAATCAGGTATCTTGGCGCCGTGTTGGATGCAAAACTGCCTTGGTATGGGCACATAGTTTATGTCGCAGCAATCATTAGTAGAAACGTGGGTATTGTGGGGAGGGCAAAAGATGTTATTACGAGGCAAAATACTGAAATACAACTCGACAGCTGAAGTTCATATAAAACTCATAAATCCTTGCCTATTTAAATTACCGTGTTGTGCTATTGGGTAGTAACTATTACACTAGATTACAATAAATAAATACAAAACTCAGCAATCTGTACCACGATTATTCATATTGACATCATACATGCCTACAAATTAATTATTTATCAAATACAAAACTTTGCTCATCAAACCCTGCCAGTTGCCATTGCCGAATTTCCTCATTATACAATACGAAATAATAAAATAATAATTGAACATTTCGTTCTACCACTAACATGTGAACACAGGATCAAAATAATGGTTTTTCGTTAGGTGTGAGATATCGAAACGAGCACAGTAGGATGTCGAAATTTCCCCAGAAATTAGTGGCATTTAAAATGCTTTTGATGTCTTTCAGACTCAAATTTGAGCCAGTGGTGTAAGGTTCTTATGACTGTACCTTTATCATTTGTTTTGAGATTCATAATTCAAGAAGAGCTATATTCGGGATAAGGAGACCAATAACCGTGCTATAAACTGCTATTTTATGCCATATCACATTATAGGTAATCCCTTTACCTGAAATTACATTGCAAAATGTTCGCGTATCACCATTCCTTGTCAAGAGCATGCACATGTTACATATAAACGAGATACTGTTAGAAAGGAGACACAAAGACTTCATAAGCATCCATCAAGGAGCAGGATCTCAATACTTCCTGGAGAAGGATGTCGATTGAGTGTTCAGAAAGTGGTATATTCCACCCTGTTTCACGAATAATTTATCACTGCGTGAACAACATAGGCTGCATGCAATTACATATTCTACACCAACATCGTGAAACAATATAACTTGCCCAATATTTATCAGTATCGAACAGGTGTCCAGACAAAAAAGTGCTAAAGAAATGCATTAGACATTGCATTATCGAAGTATGCATATCAAACGAAAAGTAAAGATACCCTATTTTATCATTAATATTATTATTAATTGTATTATTATTATTGGTAATGTTATTTTCTTAGCTAAGTTAAAAATGAGCTTTGCTACGGAGTGCAACAGTGATTGCGAGTTGTGTCAACATGCAAGAACATACTGGTGTACGAGTGCGTATGGGCGTGCTTTTTTATGATGATCGTACTTTATACGTATGCTATGTATATTCTCCATCAGTTCCCTCTGCATGAGTCTGCTTTCATCAATGCCATACTCCCCTAACACTTTTACTTTGCGGCCTTGGGAATGCTGTGGGCGTTACCAGCTTGCTATCTGTCCACGGTTCTCTCAGGGTCGCAATTCCTACTTCCAAATGGTGGTGGCATATCGGCAAAAAGAAAAGAAAAAGAAGCAAATTGTACTGCCTATGCTTTCACTATATAATATTCCTGTTTTCCTCCTGGGACACCCTTGTGTTGCATGTCCTGTTATGGGCAGCTCACCAATGCCTTGATAAGCTTCCCTTGCAAGGGAAGCCCCACAAGTGCATGTAGCCAAATTGGACAGGCTACTGCATCTGATGTGTGTGTGTGTGTGTGTGGGGGGGGGGGCAAGTAACAAAAAGGTGAAAAACTAGCAATGTATGAACACCCTAGTTCACGAATAAATAAAAATGCTCACAGGTCGGCCGAATTTAACTACAAATAATCGCTTCGGTAACATGACACGGCTTCGATTCAACAAGAATGAAAGCTGATACAATTTCACCGTGTCCGCAATACCATGACAAGGAATAGAACTGACGTAAAACGCAGCACTGATGTAGCTCCACAGCACCAGTTGCATGAATGCAAGCACACAAGCCTACCCTGAGCAGGACTTCCTGCGAGAAGAAGCGTCTCTGCATGTTGCGTCCGCAAGTGGAGCGGAGAGCGCGCTGCAGCACGGTCAGGCGTCTCAGGTAGCGTGCCTCGGAGACGGACGCCTCGCCGCCGTCACCGGGCAGGCACTGTTGCAGCAGCCAGTACAGGTGGTGCGCCAGCCGAGGTGACGTCAGTGCCCTCTCTAACAGGAACCTGAACCCAGCACAACACTCAATCTTCGATACGTCGATTGATTAACACCTTTAAGGGGAACAGACTGCAAACTGACGTATCACACAGCCATGAGACAGTTTAAACGAAACAAATATAAACAAGGATATCTTGGGAATAATGGAGAATTCGCGTAGGCTTCACGTACCTTCACGATCAATCACTTGGTCGACTCTACAACCTAAGGTAACGACCATGCGGATACACCTTTCAACTAGAAACCTGAAATGGAGCCCATTCCGTGAAGAATGCTGTACAGAGAAGCTGCTCAAAGCTGACAGAGTTTGTGGAGTATTGCACCTAAAGCTAGCACTTACTCCTAGCACCTAAACACAAACCTAGCACATAAACCTAGCAGCACAGCTCATCGTGACATGGAGATCGTTCCAGCCAGTAACCCAAGCATAATATTCCTTATGAGACATACATACTGAATCACTTAATCAACGACTCAAACACAAAGGCCACCTAAAGCACAAGCTAAAACACGGAAACGCACCGCTTACAGCAGGGCTGTCAAGAAAAATACACAGCAAAACCAGCTTTAGACAAACGTATGTGAATGTAAACAAATAGTTTTCACTTAATTTCATTTATAATGTCAAACCAATCAAAGAGAACAGCACACAGTTGGTTCATATTGACCACCAACAACAAACACATGGAGGAATACCTAGACATAATCGAGTATAAGAATTTCAACAAGATCTTTTTGGAGTTCTCATTTCAACATTGCTGATTCTATAATTAGTGCTTTTTTCAATCCCAGCTGGAATTGAATTTCAATTCCAATTCAATTATTGGTGCCAATCTGTGCTTTTCTCACATAATGATTTTGGTGTTTGATTAATGCGCTTTCGTGCTCCACGCTGACCTGGTCAGGGTGTGGCATTTTTGGAACGGCCTATTGATCAGCTGGCTAAACCTTGTTGACATTGCTCTAATGTCTGTGGACTGGAATATACTTTAGCCATCATATAACACAAACATTAAAGCGGTATTGGCATGATTTCCACCGAGATCTACCAACACTGATGCTCATATTTTATGTCTCTTTAATCCTGAACCTGAACTTGTCATGAAATAAGTCACATGAAGTGCTATTGAATTCAAAATGTACTTAGGCACCTACCCACAATACAGATTCAGCAGTTCAATGCCATTTATGTACATAACACCTGTATTAGTGGGCACTTGTGTTACACACAGCGAGGAAAATACGGATGAGGGAAGTTTACGGCAGAATATGGAAGCCTCAGATGTTTGAGAACAACCCTTGTTCAACACCCAACCACAGAGATGCATCATTATGTAATGAAAAAGGGATGCTAGCCATTCTGCAGTGCAGATAAATAGATATCAGTGGATTTCAGTAAGATATCATTAAAGCAGATTGTTTAATAACTTGTTATATCATAGGCGGCCCATGGCGCCTGATATTGATTAGAACTCTATACCATCGCGTTACTGACATGGACACGGACGCAGACGACATATTTTTAAGTACTTGCCGCCATTTAATTAGCTACAAATTCAAAAAAAAAGTTTGTTTTCTCTGCCCGAGCCAGCGTTTATGCTACATCCCACAATGGAAAACAACGTAAGTGCAGAGCGACGGTGAAGAAAACGCTTTGTGTCATCAAATCGGCACTGCACCTAAACTTGTAATTATCTCAGCAACGGCGCTTGCCTTTCTTCCATGCTCTTCCCTGGTTGGTTGGTTGGTTATTCGTTTTACGACACGTCGACAGTTGAGTCATGTAGCGTCGCCAATCTTTCACGCCGATTGGTCGCGGGCGAAGAGTAGCGACAGGTGAGACTCGAACCCACAACCTTTCGATTGTGAGACGAGCATCTTACCCCTAGACCACTCGTCCCTGGCTCTTCTAGCCATTAGTTGATGCGCTGTGTGCGCGTCACATTGGTCCCATTTGTCAGTGTGTGACAGGCCATCTCTAGCTTGAGCTTGGTTTGTGATGTGATGAATCTGCCTGGCCCATTTTTTTACACCCCTCGTGATCCAGTTTCGTAAAAGTAATGTTCACTTCCCTTAGCTTTTGGCGGTATCGCTCGAAGCTGACCAGACTGTGCTTCTCGACAATATTTGTGCATGCACGTGGCGGTGACGTTGGCTGTGAAATATAGCCGCTTCGGTGCGTGGCTATACAAACAGCGTGGTGCACACGGCCTGACGATGCGGATTTGCCTCCTGTAAGGCAGCATCAGCGAGCTTGTTAGCCAACAACCTTAAATGTTCAGTTCGGCGTGGCAGTCGCCCGCCAGGACATTTCTAACCATTACATCATTCCCATCACGCACACTAAGTGCTGCTAGGAAGAAGAACCTACAGACGGTCGACCGCTGACCGTTGTCACCAGGCAGTGTCCATACCGGACATTTGGTTCTCGAGTATTTTCTTTGGCCAGTGTTGTTCGACGACCTTTCTTTGGTCTTTATGAAGTTTTGGTCACCGATGTAGCCAAGCCATCTTGCTAATACGACGATTCATCCTCTGCTTCCTGATAGGTGAGGCCTTGCTTGTGTACTTACACCTGTATTTAAGCTTGCAGAGCGGCACTTCTCTGGGATTGGGAGCAGCTTGTTACTGCAGTTTCTTCTTGAATCGCCTCGCTGGGCAGAAGACGCAGTCACAGGCTCGGAACGCAGCATCGGAAGCGGCAACACGGCAATATCATCACTCGTGAAGGCGGGCGGGGAGGCATAATAATGGAAGAAATTAAATCCGGTGGCGTCGCGACCCGTCCGGGCGCAGTGACCTCTGATGGCAGTGGAGGCAGCCCAACGCCAGCAGAAGCTCTGAGTGCTGGCAGTCGCTGCCGCGGCGATGACGTCTGATGGCAGTGGACGCAGCCCAACGCCAGCAGAAGCTTTGAGTTCTGGCAGTGGCTACCGCGGCGATGCGTGTGTGGTGACGCATGTCTGAGGCGCCGGCATTGACACGTCTTGATGTTGGACATTAGTCGTAGGTTCTTGGTCCGCTACAATCCCCACGTCACCACCATCTTCATCGACATCGAACATCAGAATCCCACAGTGATAAATTATTCGTGAAATAGGGTGGAATATACCGCTTTCTGAACACTCAATCGCCATCCTTCTCCAAGAAGTATCGACATCCTGCTCCTTGATGCGTGCTTATGAAGTCTTCGTGTCTCCATTCTAACAGTATCTCGTTTATAAGTATCATGTTCATGCTCTCGATAAGGAATGGTGATTCACGAACATTTCGCAACGCAATTTCAGGTAAAGGGATTACCTACAATGTGATATGGCATACAATATGAGTTTATATCACAGGTATTATTCTCCCTATCCCGAATATAGCTCTTTCCAAAGTATGAATATCAAACGTACCATCATAATTACAATGTTGGCTCAAATTTAAGTCTGAAAGGCATCAAAACATTTTAAATGACACTAATTGCATGACAAATTTCGACATCCTACTGTGCTCGTTTCGACATCTCACACGTAACGAAGAACCATTATTTTAACACTGGAATCCCATCGGGAATCCATTGCCATCCCACAAACTGCCTCATGTCCTCCCACTAAAACATGCCCGGCGGCGGTGGCGACATGGCGGGACCGTCACCAGACCTCAGGCCCGGCGACATCAGGAGTATGGAGGGACCGTCACCAGACCTCAGGCCCGGCGACATCAGGAGTATGGAGGGACCGTCACCAGACCTCAGGCCCGGCGACATCAGGAGTATGGAGGGGCCGTCACCAGACCTCAGGCTCGGCGACATCAGGAGTATGGAGGGACCGTCACCAGACCTCAGGCCCGGCGACATCAGGAGTATGGAGGGACCGTCACCAGACCTCAGGCCCGGCGACATCAGGAGTATGGAGGGACCGTCACCGGACCTCAGGCCCCGCGACATCAGGAGTATGGAGGGACCGTCACCAGACCTCAGTCCCCGCGACATCAGGAGTATGGAGGGACCGTCACCAGACCTCAGGCCCCGCGACATCAGGAGTATGGAGGGACCGTCACCAGACCTCAGGCCCCGCGACATCAGGAGTATGGAGGGACCGTCACCAGACCTCAGGCCCCGCGACATCAGGAGTATGGAGGGACCGTCACCAGACCTCAGGCCCGGCGACATCAGGTTGGTTAGTTATTGGTTTTTTACGACACGTCGACCGTTGAGTCATGTAGCGTCGCCAATCTCTCACGCCGATTGGTCGCGGGCGAAGAGTAGCGACAGGTGAGACTCGAACCCACAACCTTTCAATTGTGAGACGAGCATCTTACCCCTAGACCATCAGGAGTATGGAGGGACCGTTACCAGACCTCAGGCCCCGCGACATCAGGAGTATGGAGGGACCGTCACCAGACCTCAGGCCCGGCGACATCAGGAGTATGGAGGGGCCGTCACCAGACCTCAGGCCCCGCGACATCAGGAGTATGGAGGGACCGTCACCAGACCTCAGAGTACAGAGGCGAGCGTGACTGAGTGAGCTGACCTGGCGGTGACGGAGCTGTCCCAGGCCTCGTGTTTGGCCGCCTGCACCAGCTGAGGCAGATAGTCGACCAGCTCGTCACTACTGATGGACTGCAGCCACCGCACAGCCTGGCCGCGCACCACCACGTCCGGGAAACTGCAACACACCGACACAATAACCTGCTGATGGACTGCAGCCACCGCACAGCCTGGCCGCGCACCACCACGTCCGGGAAACTGCAACACACCGACACAATAACCTGCTGATGGACTGCAGCCACCGCACAGCCTGGCCGCGCACCACCACGTCCGGGAAACTGCAACACACCGACACAATAACCTGCTGGTGGACTGCAGCCGCCGCACAGCATGGCCGCGCACCACCACGTCCGGGAAACTGCAACACACCGACACAATAACCAGCATAACGCACAATTGGGAGCGCTGGACGAGCGAGGCCAAGAGATGGACTATGGGTCTGCCCTGCTGCAGGCACACAATCAGGCAATATACGGCGACAGGGAGCCTGCGGATCGACCACAACTGCCATCTACTGGCAGTCCGTGAAGACATGCACCGTGCTGCGTCACATTTTCGTGGCAATGCAAAGAATTTCACAAATAAAAAATCACAAATAAAAAACAACAGATTTTAACAATCTGGGGCCGTAAATTCAGAGCTGGGATCAGTGCTCGATAGTTGGCGGACAAGCCAGATTCTGGAAACAGTGCCTCCGACTGAGACATACGTGCATTTAAAAACGATCCAATTCAGCCGAAATCGAGATCATCTGCCAAATATGGTGTAGTATCTAAAACTTAAATACATCATGCTGCATTGCCGAATTAGCATAGGTGCTACGCTGTGTCAAGATTCTTTTTGTCTCGGTCACCCCCTCGCCCTCATATTATGCCGCATAAAACCGCCCAGCGCAGCACCCTCCATCGGAGTGACACCATCCAGAAAGTCGCCAGAACTCGGGGCTCGCAGGTTGCGTGGCATGACAACATAGCCAATGACCGGCGACCGGTGACCGGTGACCAGCCGGCCCTAAGTCGGTGTCGGCTGAACCGGTTCCGGATACGGTCCACCATAACACCTTTTCTTTGACCAAAAACAAATGCGCGTAAAGATTGTGTATCGTACTGAAAACTGCCAATGTTGACAATGAAAAGATCCGGCCTGAATGAAGGAATTGGAACTTACAACAATGTAACAAAAACTTGTGGTAAGATTTCAACGCGTGACGATCGAGTCGGGGAGAGGGAGGTGTTGCTCAGATGAACTATTGTTACATACATACAGTATGGGAAGTTTCATCACAGGACATAGGTACGTCCATAGAGCTGCAACACAGGACACGTGCAGCCGTAAGCTGCAACACACACGTCTGGGAAGCGTCTGGGACATTGCAACACGGGGCGACATGCAGGTCCGGAAAACTGCACCACTGGCCATGGGACGTCGGAGACTACAATACAGGTCCATAGCTGCCACTGGAGAAGTGTGAAATAGGACACTACCACGTCCAGGACCTCAAAAGACGAGGAGCAGAGAAGCCCGCAAATCGGACGATGGTCTGCAAATATGTACAATTCGAACCTGGCTTACGCTGGATTAATTCAGCTACCTAAAGCAGTTTAGGTTGGCCTGTTGAGGACTTAATAGCGGCCTCAATACACCATAAGCAGCCTTGTTTGGCCTGTTGCGACATTTATACGCGGCCTCAGCATACCACAAACAGCTTAGTTTGGGCGCCTGCTGCGACATTAATACCCGGCCTCAGCACATCATAAGCAGCTTAGTTTGGCTTGTTGCGACAGTAATACGCGGTCTCAGCACACCAAAAGCAGTTTGGGTTGGCCTGTTGAGGAATTAAGCGGCCTTAGCACACCACAAGCAGTTTAGTTTGGCTTCTCGCGACATTAATATGCGGCCTCAGCACACCATCATCCGATCAAGAACCCTGGGTTCGATCGCCAATCACAGTAAAAACATGATCCATGCCAGGGCTGTAGAAATCAATAAATTCAATCACATACAGAAACCACGACTGAACAGCGGACACGCAGGAACTGCATTACTCGGCATCGGGGGTTTGTAATTTGCAGGACAGCACCTATCTTATTAGACCTCATCGAACCTGCCCTATTGTTTCCAGATCTGTGCCTGTACCATGACTCTCCAGGGTTCACCTCTGTTGACCATACCTGTACATGTCCTGTGGTTCCCCGGATCCACCTCTACATATCCTATCTGTACATATCCTGCGGTGCTCCCGGGCCCACCCCTGCTGACCATACATACCTGTACTACATGCCACTTACTAGCTTACTGATATATCTGTACTACATGTCCTGTGGTCTTCCCAGACCCACTCCTGCTGATCATATGTGCCCGTCTTCGATCCTCCCGGGCCCAACACTGCTGACCATTCCTGTACTGAATGTCCTGTGGTCATCCCAGGTCCACCTCTGTTGGTCCTATCTGTACATGTCCTGCGGTCCTCCCGGACCCACCCCTGCTGACTATACCTGAACTACATGTCCTGTGGTCTTCCCGGACCCACTCCTGCCGATGGTATGTGCCAGTCTTGCGGTCCTCCCGGGCCCACCTTTGCTGGCCATATATGTGCCTGTAGTTGTACCATGTCTGAGGCCACCTCCGATGATTATACTTCTACCACAATTCTTCAATCAGAAACCGCTGTCCGTGCATGTCACATGGCCTGAGCCAGCCTCTAATACGTGCACCTGTATGCGCGCCGTACCAGGGCCCTCTAATCCCATCTCGGCTGACTCCGCCTCTAACTGGCACCTGATCCCCTGGCCCTCTGATCCCCGACCGCCTGCACCAGCGTCGCCTGTAGAGTAGCCAGTGTCGGCGTACCTGGGCAGCAGCAGCTGGATGGCATCCACGGGTGACAGCGGAGTCCACTCGGACACCATGGCGTGCAGGTCTGGAAGGCACGCCCATTCCCAGCTGTGTGCCGCCAGTAGGACGCGTGGCAGCGCTGCCGGCTCACCGTACAGGTAGTGGCGCCGGTCCCAGAGGAGCTCACGTCGGTCAGCTGGTACCCTGGCCGCCACAGGCTAGAGGTCAGAGGCTCTCACATCGGTCAGCTGGTACCCTGACCGCCACAGGTTAGAGGTCAGAGGATCTCACGTCGGTCAGCTGGTACCCTGACCGCCACAGGTTAGAGGTCAGAGGCTCTCACATCGGTCAGCTGGTACCCTGACCGCCACAGGTTAGAGGTCAGAGGCTCTCACATCGGTCACCGCCACGTTAGAGGTCAGAGGTCACATTCGGGCCTGACCGCCACAGGTTAGAGGTCAGAGGATCTTACATCGGTCAGCAGGTACCCTGACCGCCACAGGTTAGGGGTCAGAGGATCTCACGTCGGTCAGCTGGTACCCTGACTGCCGCAGGTTAGAGGTCAGAGGATCTCACGTCGGTCAGCTGGTACCCTGGCCGCCACAGGTTAGAGGTCAGAGGCTCTCACATCGGTCAGCTGGTACCCTGACCGCCACAGGTTAGAGGTCAGAGGATCTTACATCGGTCAGCAGGTACCCTGACCGCCACAGGTTAGAGGTCAGAGGATCTCACGTCGGGCAGCTGGCAGCCTGGCTGTCGGAATAATTGTGACAGGCATGGACAGGGCGATAAGATAGAGAGCATGATGCAGCGAGTGGGATGGATAGGCAAATACATATATACATAGGTGGAACCGTAGGTAGGTAGGTAGGTAGGTAGGTAGGTAGGTAGGTAGGTAGGTAGGTAGGTAGGCAGGCAGGTAGGTAGGTGGGCAGGCAGGTAGGCAGGTGGGTGGGGCAGGCAGGCAGGCAGGCAGGCAGGCAGGCAGGCAGGTAGGTAGGCAGGTAGGTGGGCAGGCAGGCAGGCAGGTAGGTAGGTAGGTAGGTAGGTAGGTAGGTAGGTAGGTAGGTAGGTAGGTAGACATACATACAGACAGAAAGATAGACAAAGGCATAGGATATATAGAGGCACATGTAAAGCATAAGCGAAGTAGAGCGATGAAGAGAAGATATAGAGATGAGATAGAGGCAATAGAGACAATACGTACAATACATATATAAATACAATAGATAGAGACAAAGATAGAGGAGATAAAGACAGAGGAGATAGAGATAGAGGAGATAAAGATAGATGAGATAGAGAGGAGAGATAGAGATATGGTATTTAACTGCGGAGGCCGTTGCAATCGAAGCAAGAAAGAAACATCAAAGAGACATTGATATGTCCAGCTTAGCATTAGCATAGCGTACGACAGCATCACCACCAGTGTACTCACGGTGTGAACAAGTTTGTTTCCAATGTATCCAGCAGAAGCGTTTGTGTGCTCTCATCAAGCGATGAGAAATCCTTTCGTGAGCTGGAAGGCAATGTCTCCACCGGTGGGAACCGTACGTGCCGACCAGCCGCCATCGACGGTAAATCAACGGCTGTCGGATACACCAGAAAACAGGGTCTTCTATGTGTTACAAGAACCATTTCAGGTGCCGAGTCAATTTAGGTGTTTTAACATAAGGTTAAAGATTGAAAGGAACACAAATACTTGGATATTTAACGGCTGCTATCAAAAGTCATTGGTGTCGTTTAAACATCAGCTTGAGCTTGACGCGCATCAACTGCATTGGTCAGGGACTTCATGTTGGGGCATTCAGTGGTGCTGTACTCATGTCAATCTGCCATGCGTGACGAAATTATTCATGAGTTCCGCCGAAAACCCAATAGCCTCTTACTTGTTTTTTTTTCCAGAGCACGCACACCAGACCATGCTGCCGCCTCTCTCTGTCCCACCTTTCATCTCCAACGCCGAGTTTGGATTTGTTTTGGAATCTTTGATTGGGAGAAAACAACTTGAGGGCCAACAAACTCGGAGAAGATATTTTAATTAGTTGTGACATCAAGAAGAAAAAACTTTGGTTCTTTCAAGACGCATTCAACTGCACAGCGGTTACACAGCGTCTCCAACCTATCATGCAGATTGGTCGCGGGTGCATTCGGCAATTCCTTCGGTTGTGAGATTTGAACCCACCAATTTACGATCAACAGCCCAACATCCTCCCGAATCAGCTACCGCGATGTTTTCTGCTGTGAGAAACTCCTTTTTTTGCATCCTCAAGTAAGCTTCTGGCATTGTTTCAAAGAACAATAAATTTGCAGTAAGATCAAATAATGCAATTGAATCTTCTGGCCAGAGAAAGTATACGGTATTTTTGTAGAGGATAAGTTTGTGAATGGGCAAAACATACAAGAAAAGCGTGTTTTTTTTCACCACCGCCGGGCAGTGAGAGGTGAACCGTGCCTGTGCAGGCTCTGATCACTCACTGAGAACGCAGCAGGTGTCGGCATTGGGATGGGTGCCGGGAAACGGTGCCGGGCCCAGCTCCTTCATCGCCTCAGGCGACCACAGCGGCAGTATGAAACCACCCTCGGCCAGAACGCTGCGAATGCACAGATCACCAGATGACGGCTCAGGAGAGGCAGGTGATCGACGAAGGAACGTCAAGGAACTGAGAAAAACAAAGAAGACGAACGGACAGACGAACGAGCAGAAAAACAACGGAGAGAACATCCGGCGGACGGAAGAACGGATAAATAATGGAAGGAGTTAGTTAGTTAGTTATTTGGGCTTTAGGGCGCACCGACTGCATTGGTCATATAGCGCCCATAAATAATGAAAGGAATGGACGTTCGGAAACATAACGGAGTGGGCGGATCTCACTTCCTACAGCTTGGCAACCAGCGATGGGTTGCATGAGGCCCTGCTGCATCAGCGATGCTGCTTCAAGTTGCTACGTGTTGACACCGGCTACAAGTGCGTAATCAAATCATACGAATTGTCCAGAAAAAATGCACTGAATACAGTCACAGGCTCCTTGTCTGCGAGATCCAACATAATCGGGCAGTGGTGCCGTCCTACGATTCGCGGCAACTGACCCCTCGAAGTTGAACATCTGGAGTGCGGCCCAGCCGACCTCCTCTTGGCGCAGCCGGACCGCTTCACGCGAGTCGGCTGGCTGCTCAGGAAGCAGGCCATGCACGGTCAGCACCAGCCGGGCCTCACGCGGCAAACAGCACAGCGCCACGTCCAGAAACTCGAGCCTGCGAGCAACAACACGGTAACGTCACACAGCACAGCGCCACGTCCAGAGACTCGAGCCTGCCCGCAACAGCACGGTAACGTCACACAGCACAGCGCCACGTCCAGAGACTCGAGCCTGCCAGCAACAACACGGTAACGTCACACAGCACAGCGCCACGTCCAGAGACTCGAGCCTGCCAGCAACAGCACGGTAACGTCACACAGCACAGCGCCACGTCCAGAGACTCGAGCCTGCCAGCAACAGCACGGTAACGTCACACAGCACAGCGCCACGTCCAGAGACTTGAGCCTGCCCGCAACAGCACGGTAACGTCACACAGCACAGCATCATGTCCAGAAACTCGAGCCTGCCAGCAACAGCACGGTAACGTCACACAGCACAGCATCATGTCCAGAAACTCGAGCCTGCCAGCAACAGCACGGTAACGTCACACAGCACAGCAGCACGTCCAGAAACTCGAGCCTGCCAGCAACAGCACGGTAACGTCACACAGCACAGCACCACGTCCAGAAACTCGAGCCTGCCAGCAACAGCACGGTAACGTCACACAGCACAGCAGCATGTCCAGAAACTCGAGCCTGCCTGCAACAGCAGGATCACGTTACACAGCACAGCGCCACAAGGAACAGCCACACGATCACGGGATCAGGACAAAGAGTAGGTTACACGGAGGCCGGTGGACCAGCGGTGCCACTAAGGTAACCGGTGCTGTATGTGCTTCATGGAAGCTTGCCACTGGTCATCCCACGAAGCAATGTGCACATCAACACCAGAAACAAGGGAAACATGTACAAGAACAACATGGGGAACGCCACCATGATAGTTGAGTCTTTGGTTGTCGTACTTGAATAATTTCAAGAAAATAAAAGCTACACGGGAACAATTTATGCAAACTAAAGAGCTGATATATTCCAACAAATATATCGACGGTGGAGTCACTTGTCCGCACAACCACTAAAATAGTCTACCACAGCTCGCGTGGAAGGATGACCCGAAGGGCACCCACCCGCCTCACTATAGGGGGAAGGATGACCCGATGAGCACCAACCCGCCTCACTATAGGGGGAAGGATGACCCGATGGGCACCCACCCGCCTCACTATAGGGGGAAGGATGACCCGAAGGGCACCCACCCGCCTCACTATAGGGGGAAGGATGACCCGATGGGCACCCACCCGCCTCACTATAGGGGGAAGGATGACCCGATGAGCACCCACCCGCCTCACTATAGGGGGAAGGATGACCCGATGGGCACCCACCCGCCTCACTATAGGGGGAAGGATGACCCGAAGGGCACCCACCCGCCTCACTATAGGGGAAGGATGGCCCGATGAGCACCCACCCGCCTCACTATAGGGGGAAGGATGACCCGAAGGGCACCCACCCGCCTCACTATAGGGGGAAGGATGACCCGATGAGCACCCACCCGCCTCACTATAGGGGGAAGGATGACCCGAAGGACACCCGCCTCACTATAGGGGGAAGGATGACCCGATGGGCACCAACCCGCCTCACTATAGGGGGAAGGATGACCCGAAGGACACCCGCCTCACTACCGGAGGAAGGATAAACCGACGGACATTCACCTCACTTCGGGGGAAGGATGACCCGACAGATACTCGCTTCACTTCGGGGGAAGGATGACCCGAAGAACACCCGCCTCACTATAGGGGGAAGGATGACCCGACAGATACTCGTCTCACTTCGGGGCAGGATAACTCGACGGACACTCACCTCACTATCGGGGGAAGGACGGTCCAAAGGGCCTTACTATTGGTGGAAGGCTGCTGCGAGTTCAGGTGTCAAATGAGTCTGAATGAAAGTGACTGGATGCAACCAAAATGAGAGCTCGGCTGTGGTCGAGCACCACTCATAGTTATGCTATCCCACAGCTTGCCCTGGGCCAAGGTGAATATTTATGCTACGTTTCAATTTATTTACCTTTATTAAGACTGAATTACCCTTCATAGGCTAATTATGTCCTTTCGATCCTAAGCATACGTATATGTCCTCCCCTTCTCATCCGGTGCTAGACACACATGACGTTACAAAATCGAACACCAAATATTATCCCGTCGGTCACTCCTAACGTTTTCATGCCTACATTATCCCACACACACAAACTCCCACAAACACAAACTCCCACTGCCTTCGTTGCTCCCTGCAGTTGATGTGATGCCTTGGAGAGACCCAGCAGCGATGCCCCACCGACCTTGGCAACAAGCGCCACTGCCAGTCGTGAACCGTCACGGCGGCTTGGGCTCACCAGTTGGAGAGACACAGCAGCGATGCCCCACCGACCTAGGCAACAAGCGCCACTGCCAGTCGTGAACCGTCACGGCGGCATGGGCTCACCAGCATCCATACTGTCCGACCGATACTCACCACTCGTCGAACACAACCCACTGGAACAGGTGCTTGCTGGGGTGTATGGGCCGGGTGAGCACGACCTGGGAGACGGCTCGGGATCCGTGGTACAGCTGGGCTGACACCACGTACTGCTCGTATCGACTATCGGGCCGCAGCCGGTGCACAGCCGATACACGCAGCAGCACCGTGTCCAGCACCGACGTCAGGGGCCGCTCCTCTGTAACCGAGGGTACCTCCGTAACTACGACAGGCAACACCTCCTCCCCCGGTGTCCAGTACCGACGTCAGGGGCCGCTCCCCTGTAACCAAGGGTACCTCCGTAACTACGACAGGTGATACCTCCTTCCCCGGTGTCCAGCACCGACGTCAGGGGCCGCTCCTCTGTAACCAAGGGTCAGGGGCCGCTCCTCTGTAACCAAGGGTACCTCCGTAACTACGACAGGTGATACCTCCTTCCCCGGTGTCCAGCACCGACGTCAGGGGCCGCTCCTCTGTAACCAAGGGTACCTCCGTAACTACGACAGGCAACACCTCCTCCCCCGGTGTCCAGTACCGACGTCAGGGGCCGCTCCTCTGTAACCGAGGGTCAGGGGCCGCTGCTCTGTAACCAAGGGTACCTCCGTAACTACGACAGGCAACACCTCCTCCCCCGGTGTCCAGTACCGACGTCAGGGGCCGCTCCCCTGTAACCAAGGGTACCTCCGTAACTACGACAGGCAACACCTCCTCCCCCGGTGTCCAGTACCGACGTCAGGGGCCGCTCCTCTGTAACCAAGGGTACCTCCGTAACTACGACAGGCAACACCTCCTCCCCCGGTGTCCAGTACCGACGTCAGGGGCCGCTCCTCTGTAACCAAGGGTACCTCCGTAACTACGACAGGCAACACCTCCTCCCCCGGTGTCCAGTATCGACGTCAGGGGCCGCTGCTCTGTAACCGAGGGTACCTCCGTAACTACGACAGGCAACACCTCCTCCCCGGTGTCCAGTACCGACGTCAGGGGCCGCTCCTCTGTAACCAAGGGTACCTCCGTAACTACGACAGGTGATACCTCCTTCCCCGGTGTCCAGTACCGACGTCAGGGGCCGCTCCCCTGTAACCGAGGGTCAGGGGCCGCTGCTCTGTAACCAAGGGTACCTCCGTAACTACGACAGGCAACACCTTCTCCCCCGGTGTCCAGTACCGACGCCAGTGGCCGCTCCTCTGTAACCAAGGGTACCTCCGTAACTACGACAGGCAACACCTCCTCCCCCGGTGTCCAGTACTGACGTTGACTGACGGGAATTCAGCTGAGAGGACATATTAAATAATGTGCTAGTTGGGATTATTGACTGTCAAACTGCTTACTTTTTCCAATAGCTAATGCGCACCAGCTGATAAAAAAACATCAGATTTGAGTGTGTAGGTATATATCAAAATTGTCCATTCCTTTGTAATCACCCGGTACATCTGAGACACGTGTGCATTCTCTGGGTATGGAGTGGAGGATCAGAATGCTTTTGGGTGAAATGTTCACCATGATGTCTTGTAAATGCATGCATTTGTCCACCCCTTCATCCCCATCCACACTACCTTAAGAAAGAAAGTGCTGACTGGCAATTTAAATAAGCAACTAAATGAAGTAAAACACCAATAATATGTTTGTCCCAATTTAAACGGGAAAATATTGAAGCGAAAATGCATTCAATTTCAATATGATTTCATTACTGCATTATTCTCCTCTCTGTTGTCTCTCACTTATCACACAGTTGTGTGACAATAAAACAGTATATATCAGATCATTCTTGTTTTAAAAGTTGCAGGATATAAAGCCAGTGTAGGGGACATTTTTCTTCTGAACCGTTGGAAAGCACAGACCTTCCTCAAGTTATTCCCAAGGAGAGATGTGGGGTTGGACAAATGCTTGGATTAATACACTGGAAAACATTTCACACAAAACCATGTCATTCAACATCTCACTACCAGATAATAGACACGTTTCAGATATAATCGGTGATCTGCAAGGTAGTTGATGTTTTTAATATGTGGCAAACGAAGCAGAATTAATATTTTTAATGAAACTTTCACAGGTTTTTCATGAAGTTCATGAAGTGTGAAGGCTTAACTTGAGCCACAGGGGCCCATTTGGGTTAAGCCTATCTAGAAAAGATACTAGAAAAGTACATGCTCACACCCAAATCAATCCATGATCTCCAAGTTCCAAGGGAACTACATATCTCAGCCTATCTAGCACCATTCACCTGATATTGCACAACACACTCCTCAACAATCTCAAACTCCTCCAATCATGCCCCATTGTGCTACCATAGCCAATCTCATCAGATCACATACCCGAAGGTCGGCGCTGAATCCACTGCTAGGTACACCCACTGCTAGTATAATTTTTTTTTTTATTTAAATAAATTTAATCCGAGTTCTTGTTAGGGTGGCTTTATGAACCAGGGTCCTATTGCTAAGCAGAGCTTGTTGCATGAACCCTGGCCCCACCACCCGATCCATTAATTCAAGTTCAACGGCAGAATTTTGACCGAAAGTTTAACGTGCCGTCAATGCACCGACACGGCCGCCCGGTAGCTCGTCCCCGGCCTTATCGGGTCAGCTGCCAACTGACCCTCCCAGCCGGGGGCTAAATGCGAGCGCGCGAAGCGACTCGAACCCTGCGTTGCCAGGACAGGGGAGACCAGAGCAGGCCAGCGCTCTAACCAATTGAGCTACCGGGGCGGCTCATAATACTCAGTTTATCAGCATGATCTAAAACATAAGGGCCCGAGTTCCAACAATAACACAGATATCATCCCAAGAGGACCTGCACAGTACAAACCTACTAGCATAAATCCTATTTGAAGTCCGTAGAGGGAAGATACCATAACCCTGGCAAAATTCACTCCAACCAACATCACATCCCCAATTCCAAAGAATACATCCACCAACATCCCCCCCCTCCCACATTCATCAATGCCTATCTACATTACCTATTCAGTCCTATTCACTTGAATGTTTGCTAGGAATGTTGCGCATGTGCCTGTAAAAAGAAACACCCGTGAAGCTTTCCAACTGATTTGACAATGAGTCAACATGATAACCTCGGCCAAGCAAACTATTCGCCAGTGGGTGTTACATTTTCCCAGTAAAACACCGCTCATAACAAAAGCATCTATCGCATGACACTTTCAAGCAATGGATGCACCTGGCTCATCAACTTACAACATTTGAAAGAATTTGTTAGAGGGGATACAAAAAGAACTTGGTTCAGAGGAGAGCGGCCACTGAAGTCGTAGTCGGGAGGCGGAGGGAATTGAGCGGAGCAGCAGGGCACAAAGTTTGTGTTTCTCAGTGCTTTCCCGCGCGACGATTCGCGACTTGCCAGTCTGATGTACACGAATTGTTCCGATAGAAACGTGTCCTTTAAAAAAAAAAAAAAAAAACACCCAAACAAAAAAAAAAAAAAAACAAAAAACAGGAGCGGAAAAAAAAAAAAAAAAAAAAAAAAAAAGGGTTTTTTTATTTTTTTTTAAATTTAATAATAAAAAAAAAAAAAATTTTTTTTTTATTAAAAAAAAAAAAAAAAAAAAAAAGCTATTGCGTAGGTGCAGATGGCGCACCCAGCCACGTACACCTTTTTCAGCCGATGAGGAAATTTCCCCACACGCTGTTGGCCTGGGTGGCCATCTCACCTAGAGGATGCGACCCGGCCGGTAATCTTCCCCAGTGCAGGCAACGTGGGGGGGAAAACCAAAAGAGGAGAAGGTTGAAAAGAAAGTAATGCACGGCGGGGAAACAAAACAACACAGAAAAAAGGAAAATAAAAAAAAAAAAAAATAAAAAAAAAAAAAAAAAAAAGTATATAAAAAAAAAAATAATAAAAAAAAAAAAAAAAAAAATAAAAAAAAAAAAAAGAAAAAAATTAAATTTATACTTAAAAAAAAAAAAAAAAAAAAAAAAAAAAAGAAAAAAAAAAAAAAAAAAAAAAAAAAAAAAAAAAAAATAAAAAAAAAAAAAATTACATTAAAAAAAAAAAAAAAAAAAAAAAAAAAAAGGGGGGGAAGGTTAAAAAAATATTATAAAAAAAAAAAAAAAAAAAAAAAAAAAAAAAAAAAAAAAAAAAAAAAAAAAAAAAAAAAAAAAAAAAAAAAAAAAAAAAAAAAAAAAAAAAAAAAAAAAAAAATTTCAGACTCAAAATAAGCCAAAATGAGGTAGCTCAGTTGGTTACAGCGCTGGCCTACACTGGTTTCCTCTGTCCTCGCAACATAGGGTTAGAGTCGCTTCATGCGCTCACATTTAGCCCCCGGCTGGGAGGGTCAGTTGGCAGCTGGCTCGATAAGGCCGGGCACGAGCTACCGGGCGTCTGTGTCGGTGCATTGACGGCACGTTAAACTTACGGTCAAAATTATGCCGTTGAACTTGAATTCGTGGATCGGGTGATGGGGACCAGGGTTCACGCAACAGGCTCTGCTTAGCAATAACACCCTGGTTCATAAAGTCACCCCAGCAAGAACTCGGATTAAATGTATTAAATAAAAATAGGAGCAGAATTGGGCTTGGATTGTACTACTGTCAACACAACACACATAATACCTTGCATCCAGTGGCTAATTTCGCTTTTTTATTTGTAATCACACTGTGTTAGATTAAAGGCACATGGTTTGCAATCAGAAATAGTGTAATTCGGACAAGACTTTCTGGTTGTTTTTACAAACGGCATCATTTTCCGATGAGCGAGTCACTCTAATTCGAGTGATCCTGATTCGAAACGCGTCGCAAATATCGTCGTCTCGTGGCTCACGTGGGGCCTTTTGAGCCGTGGATGACACCAGGCGTGAAAGTCATCAGTGTTGGCTACCCATCGATGACGGTTTCTCTTCCGTCGCGCTCGCACATGGGACGGAACGGGCCAATGAGTCGGAAGAGAGCGAGTCGACGGGAAATCGACCTGCTCCTATTCGCTTAACATCGGAAGCCGGATTTTAACGAATTCCGGAGCGCCGTATGGCTATATGGCTAGAATGTACGCCGCATATTTCACCAATCACTGAACGGAAATATAGATAATACCGGAAATATAGATAGTTCCGCTTAACACCGGAAATATGAATACGGAATAAACATCACCGTGTAGCCAGGACAATTGCAAAGCTCACCAGTGTGAACTGCATTGATGCATGTACAGCGTGCCATGCCTGGCCCCACGCGGAGAAAAAGCGGTCATTATCAGCGCTTGTCACGATGGCGTCTGGTTCCCAGAGATGATAAAAATTATGGCACGCCAATGTTTCCATTCACCGGGTCCATGCACTGACTTCACTTTTCACATGGACAACCATGCTCTGTTGGACAGATCTCGCCCTTCAGAGTATAACGAAGAACCACATGGGGCGGCCGTGAAATTGGCAGTTGTTACCACAAAGGTTATGCGCAAGCCAGACAAGATACGATAGTAAAAACCGCACAAACACCTAGCCCATGACTCCATGATGCCCACGGTACCCTTACACTTTCTCTGCGAGAAGCACTTTGCCCGCAATCCCTCAAGTACTTTGCTTTTTCAGAAACGGTAAGTTTTCTTATCTGCTTCATCTTGGTGTGAAAGACACATTTATGTTTTGCTTCACTTTGGATGACTTGTTTGTAGGAAATACAAGGATACCCGCCATCACCGGACTACTGGCCATCTAATGTCACAAAGACGGGACGGTCTACTGTGCAGCCAAAGCTTGCAGTGAAAGCCACACTCCGGGATCGCTGGACGGGTTTACATGAAACATTCACCAATCGATTCAGAGAGCACGATATCATCGACGCTTTTGAATACATCAGCCTGGAACGATGTTTAGCAATCGTAAACATGCTTGTGAACAGACTCAATTGCAGCCAAAAATTGGAGCAAAACGATGCACCGAGAATGCTGGGCCGATTTGCATGAAACCTTCACCAATCGATCCAGCATATACGATTTCATCGCGCTTTTGAATACCTAGGCTAGGAACGATGTTAACCAATCATAGATCTACGAATCCTAAGATTTGCGTATTTGCAACCGAAACAATGCTCGGAGATGGCTAGGCCAATTTATATGAAAATTTCGCCGACAAATTAGCACACGCTGAACCGATCCATGCAGTTTTCATGCAGATCGGTCTAGCCATACCGGATCATGGTTTTGTCTATAATAGGGAAATACAAAAACGTTTTATTTAAAATTGTAAGACATTGATTTGGGCTCAGATGCTTAAAATCGCCGATGTAATCCCATTCGCTAAATCGAGTGGTGAGGATCCCAAATCGGCGCAACCATCTCGGAGCGTGGTTTTGGCTGCAACAGGAAAATTTTAGACTTTCACTCCTCCACCACTCCGGGTGTTCGATCGGAGAGGATACAGCGGAGCATCCAAGTGCACTCTATCCACCTCCGGTAAACAAGGCTTGGGTACAGGAGGCCACCAGTATGGTGGAGTATCCACTTCAAGTGTGGTGGTTATTGGTTTTTACGACACGTCGACCGTTGAGTCATGTAGCGTCGCCAATCTCTCACGCCGATTGGTCGCGGGCGAAGAGTAGCGACAGGTGAGACTCGAACCCACAACCTTTCGATTGTGAGACGAGCATCTTACCCCTAGACCACTCGTCCTCTCCACTTCAAAAGTGTCACATACTAAGCACTGTTGGGATAACAGTAACAGAGGTGTTGTTCCCTAAAGGCTTGAACCTCTCTAAGGTTCAAGCCTTTTCTAACCTCTCTAACCTCTGCCTTCGGTTACATCCGTAATCACCGGTCCTCTGTCTTCTCCTAGCTTGATGACGCCTTACCAATACCAAGTTAGTAAATGCATTAAAGTTTCGATGTTATACGCTTATCTGAATACAACCGAAGCCATTTTACAATCGCAAGATAACGTGAATAGTAATTATTTGGTAGGAGAACGTTTCAATAAGAATATCACTAAGCTCAGTGTTTAAGCTACTCGTTTGCTTAGTTGATGCCAGAGAGGAGCATACGTTAGGCATCGGTTTATCCCCCGATTAGCGTCGTCGGTATATTGCTCGTTTTTCTTGTATTTAAAGATAACAAAAGCGACATAAGAAACGTGCCGAAACGTTGTGCACCACCACACGCCCACTCACCAATCTCGTCGTTGTTCTCCTGTAGAACGCGGAAGTCTGTGCGGAACGCTTGGCAGTACATGACGAGCAGCAGTCGGACGGCATCTAGCACGGCAGCTAGGTGGCGCGCCACCTTCAGCCGCAACTCGGCCCGATCCTCAGGCTGTCGACAGCATTGGCCAGACGTGCACATGATACACAGGCAGACAGTCACACTACACAGCCCAGGTCGGACGTGCACATGATACACAGGCAGACAGTGCACACTATACAGCCCATGTCGGAAGTGCACAGGATACACAGGCAGATAGTGCACACTATACAGCCCAGGTCGGAGGTGCCCTGGATACACAGGCAGACAGTGCACACTATACAGCCAAGGTCAGAGGTGCACAGGATACACAGGCAGACAGTGCACACTATACAGCCAAGGTCAGAGGTGCACAGGATACACAGGCAGACAGTGCACACTATACAGCCCAGGTCGGACGTGCCCAGGATACACAGGCAGACAGTGCACACTATACAGCCCAGGTCGGAGGTGCCCAGGATACACGTACAGACAGTACACACTCTACAGCCCAGGTCAGAGGTGTTCTGGATACACGTGCAGACAGCTCAGATCAGAGGTACCTCACAGACACCGTACTCCCACAGCTCTGGCCACAGATGCACTGGATACACGCAGGAACAGCACGCCCTCCACAGCCCCCCCAAGTGCAGAAAAAAAACAAAAAAAACACCCCCCCCCCCCCCCCCCCCCCCGGGGCCCCAGAAAAAAAAAAAAAGAAAAAAAAAAAAAAAAACCCCCCCCCCCCCCCCCCCCCCCCCCATTGTTTACAAAAAAAAAAAAAAAACCCCCCCCCGCAACTCTACCCAGCCAGACATGGGCTCCAGATCTACATCACGCAATGTTTGAAGCGATGCTAGCATGCACGTAACGGCATCACAGGCACGATAATCACCTCTCGGTGTCGGATTTGCGCTTGGGTAGAACGAGAACAAATACCGAGTACAAGACCAGTAGACAGGCTTATGGCCAGAGACAAGCCAATTATCAAGAGTTCCTTCGAATCAGCCTATACGTTTGCCCCTTTGAGCCACAGGACACGCCATGGTTGTTTGTTACTTGGGTTCAGGGCGCTCCGATCAGTCCTTGGTCATTAGCGTACGTGCCGTGCCGACGTCAGGAGCTACTGACCAGTCTCTCACTGAGCCTGACCAGTCCGCCCATTCTCCGCCAGTGTCGACGTCAGGAGCTACTGACCAGTCCCTCACTGAGCCCCTGATCAGTCCGCCCATTCTCCGCCAGTGTCGACGTCAGGAGCTACTGACCAGTCCCTCACTGAGCCTCTGACCAGTCCGCCCATTCTCCGCCCGTATCGACGTCAGGAGCTACTGACCAGTCCCTCACTGAGCCTCTGACCAGTCCGCCCATTCTCCGCCTGAGCCTCTGACCAGTCCGCCCATTCTCCGCCAGTGTCGACATCAGGAGCTACTGACCAGTCTCTCACTGAGCCTCTGACCAGTCCGCCCATTCTCCGCCAGTGTCGACGTCAGGAGCTACTGACCAGTCCCCCACTGAGCCTGACCAGTCCGCCCATTCTCCGCCAGTGCCGACATCAGGAGCTACTGACCAGTCTCTCACTGAGCCTCTGACCAGTCCGCCCATTCTCCGCCAGTGTCGACGTCAGGAGCTACTGACCAGTCCCTCACTGAGCCTCTGACCAGTCCGCCCATTCTCCGCCAGTGTCGACGTCAGGAGCTACTGACCAGTCTCTCACTGAGCCTCTGACCAGTCCGCCCATTCTCCGCCAGTGTCGACGTTAAGAGCTACTGACCAGTTTCTCGCTGAGCCTCTGGCAGGTGATGGTGAGTGCGTCCAGAGCCTCGGCGAGCTCCAGTGTCTGGAGCTGGCCCAGCAGAGCACACACGGCCTTGACCGCCTGGCCGATCCAGTCTGGCCGTACCACGGTCTGCGCGGCGTCTGCCGCCGACCGCCGCAGCTGGTCACACTCGTTCTCCACACACTCTGAAACGGCGTCACGCTCGATGATGGAATTAGACCAGACGGCGTCACGCTCGGTGATGGAGTCAGGCCAGACGGCGTCACGCTCGGTGATGGAGTCAGGCCAGACGGCGTCACGCTCGATGACGGAGTCAGGTCAGACGGCGTCACGCTCGATGACGGAGTCAGGCCAGACGGCGTCACGCTCGGTGATGGAGTCAGGCCAGCCGGCGTCACGCTCGGTGGAGTGAGGCCAGACGGCGTCACGTTCTGTGAATGGGCCACCCTCAGCGGCATCACCCCTCGCAATGGAGTCACTATTAAATGGCTTAAATGACGTCACATTGTACGTCACGATGTCGTAATTCGCAAAAGGCGTCGCATTATGTAACGAGATCGCTCCAGACGGCACCATGCTCAGTAATTGGGTCACTCTCCAATGGCGCCACACTCTGGGGTGTTCACTCTGAAACAGGATCATACTCCGTGAAGGAGTTACTCGTAAACAGCGTCACTCTATGTAATTGAGTCATAACATCGGTAAATAGGTCAAACGCTGTGAAGCAGACCACGTGCCCTGGCAACTGAGCAACATAGAGCTCTTCTTCTGCATCGGATATCACATAATATGACTGAGTAACATGCTCTGTAACGCAAGGCCGCACAGACACTCACTGTGCTCGGCACAACACAAACCCATTATGTCCCGTCCCCTGTTGAACTATCTTCAGAATATTTCAGCGGTTGACCGTCACAGCCCTTCAATGTCCCAGCACATCCCACCCAACGTAGCATCGACATGGGACGACGTGGCCGAACGCTGAGGACGGGCAGCACGCACCGAGCAGTATGTTGAGCTGATCATAGGTGACCGGGTCCAGCGTGGACGGAGGTACTAGGTCCTCTGGCCGTAGGTCACGGTCGCTGATGTCGTCCTCGCGCTGCCGGACACGGACACATGCACACTCAAATGACAGTCGACAGCTAACACACACGCACATACACACAGTGCATATACGCATGCACACTCATACGCACGTGGCCATACGTACGCCTGTTGCCTTCGGACGGACCCGTCACAGAGCAGAGGAGGCGAGGTGCTTCCGTCGTCAACATGCGCCACCTACTGCAGCGTGGAGCCCCCGTCACACCTTCAGTACCAAGGCTAGTAAAAGCACGGCTATAGCTTTGGAAATGTGCCAGTGGTTAAAACTGGCTTTAACACGTTGGAATGAACTCCAACAGTCTAGTTGTGGTATAAAACGTATTCGATTCGCATAAGGTTTCTAATGACAAATGAAAAGACGACTGAAGTCGCTATATGACATTTGGAACATTCATGTCAAGCTGTTGCAGTCGTATCAGTAACTGACTGAGGGACTGGTGCACTGGCCAACTGGAACTAGTGTGCAGTGTGGGATAAAATATTCCGAGTGCTTATACGTCATGCTATCACAATCACAGCCCTAACGGACTGGTGAACTAACACACCAGCTAAGTAGAATTAGTGTGGAATGTGAAGAGCGAGCCTCCGTCGCTGCTGACACCAGTGGATGCGTCCAATGCTTTGTTTTGCTCCAAATAACAAATCCGGGCAGTGCTTTTGAAAAGATAATATTTGCCACTCTGAGTTTACTTTTTTACCACACTTGTTGGGAAAAGGGAGGTGGCGATGAAGTTCCACGTGGCGAATATAGGAATATACCATGGCGAATAACCAGCGAAATGTGCGAAAGTACACCCTCATGTCACGGATTTCATCCATAATTGTGCGAAACAAGATACGAAACTACCAATACTCGCACGTCATTTGTCAACCGTGCATCTGGTTACGCGTAACCAACACTAATTGTGATATTTATTATCACCAGCCAACCATGGTATGCATGGCATGGGGGTCGAACTCGCCCTGACAAGCCGCTTCTCCTATGCGCCTCTCGCGGTCGATATGTGAACAGTCTGGAAAAGGCTATTGGTAAGCGGTCAATGTGTCCATTTTTAGCCGAGCGGCCGTGTGGGCCAGTTGAGGCATCGCCGACACGTAACATTTCGGTCACGAAATTGCGAGAGGAATTGCAATTCAGACGGCGGCGGAGCCACGACTTTTCCACTGTGGGGACGCTGTGTTCAATAAGGTACCTTCGAGGAACACGGGAGCCGTGAAGTGATCCGTTCAAGAAATAACTTTTGCAGTGAAGGCTCAATGATTTGCTGCGACTGAGCAGATACTTATCAGATAAATATAATAATATATTACATTGTATTATAAAAGCGCCATCCGAAGATAAAAAGGGCAATTCTAGGCACCCTGTCAGTTAAAAAGGGCGGACATACTATAAACTCAGAATCTCACTCAATCAGAGGCATCTTAGCTAAAACAAAATGGAACATAAAAGCACACAATAACGACGAATTAAGTGCCTAAAAACTGTACCGTAAGCGAAAATATTTACATTCTTCAATTCAGAGGACAAAAAAATTAGAACATTTATGTTCTTCAACATAGATGACAAAATCAACGACAATTCATAATATGCAGCTTCAGATAATACATCGACTTTCGTGTGCGCAAAAAAAAATATACCGCCGAACAATTAGTGATCGCCACAATACGAATGTTGTTCCCACATCGATGCTATCGCACATTTCATAGTTGAATGCAGAATGGCATCGTAGGTTTGGAATGCAGTGAAAAGAGAATCCATGCTTAAACAACCAAACGAGACCGAATATGTGCATAGAGTACATACTATTTGGATGCGTAGGTGCAACTAACATTGTGAACTGTGTGTTATTGCTCGCGAAACAGTACCTAATAGGTAGGAAAATACGTGGAAACGTAGGAGTGTTACTGGTGGAACTTAAGTGGAAGACGAGGATAATGTATGAAATTGAAAAATGCACTGCAATCAAGAATGACTCGATGCGAAAGTTTACGGGTAGGTGGCAACCACTTGTGCAAGATGTATATTTCGATATGTAAGTGTGAGCTCCATGTATGACGGTACATCGAAATAAAGTGCCAGTCGAATCCGGACAAAGGTGAAAAACAACACCCATTGCCACATGTTTATCTAAAGGCGATATTCTTATTTGCGAACTGCCACACCCAAATTACTATCGAACATGTACTTCGTTATCTATCGGCCGTTATCCTTGCTCCTCGCCGCCTGTCGCTACGAGATGCAGCTCGCAAAAAAACCAACTCGATGTAAAAACTCTGCTTGGCAACGATCATCTCGACCTACCGGAGCCCGTATTCATCTGTCTAGCGGCTTCTGATCGGATCACACGCATTTAGGCCAATTGTGATTCTACCTGTGCAAATTAGGGCGAACCGTGTCCAGCGTGTTTTCCCAAATCCGAGGATAATGTTTCCTATGGTATCTCTCTACAATTGTTAGCTGATCTTCGGCGTAAGCTAACCCTGTG
This sequence comes from Ashinkailepas kermadecensis, assembly GCA_034440615.1. Lineage (NCBI taxonomy): Eukaryota > Metazoa > Arthropoda > Thecostraca > Neolepadidae > Ashinkailepas > Ashinkailepas kermadecensis. The sequence continues at coordinate 716,572 of JAOTOM010005028.1, forward strand.
CTGACTCACCTTTGGTGGGTGTGCTGTGCTCCTCCCATCAGTTTGTTTTCACCGGACACCCATGAGCCAGATTATCCTTCTCCTTATTGGCTCTTTTCTTGTACCTTGAGCCTAACTTTGCATTGCTGCACAACGATTACCCGGTACAGTAACCTTTCCCACCAAGCTGACTGGCAATAAGCCATGAGCAATCAAGCAAAAATAAGAAAAAGCTAAAATGAGACATGAGAGCTATATAGCACAAGCTAGCGATAGGTTTGTTCTGATTAAAAGCCAGCCACGTGGAGAACTTGCGTCCCAGGCGATTTATCTACTCATCCTTCACTGGGTCTGTCTACCTCTGACAGATTGAAATCCCCGGAAACAATGATGGGATCTCCAGCGGCGCGAAGTCCAGAGATACACTCGAACAGATGGACAATATAACTGTCTCTGTCCGGCGGTCGATAGCAGACTACTACAAGGGTGGTGCTGCTGACTCCAATTTGTACCACCAGTACCTCTGGGTCAGGCTGCAGGTCCGGTCGCCGAATAGAGGGACAATACCACTGTCTCTGTCCGGCGGTCGATAACAGACTACTACAAGGGTGGTCCTGTTGAGTTTGATTTGCAACACCGGTACCTCCGGGTCCGGCCCCAGGTCATGTCACCGAGTTGGGTGCAGGTGGGACTTGATAGCGCAGGCCACGTCTCCATCATGTATGGGTCGATCCCTTCGGAACCAGATGTGCAGGTCCCATCCCACTTTCAGTTCGGTGTCGGCCACGTCGGTACTCAACCATAGTTCGGTCATGGCGATAACATCGTGACGACGCCATGACTCGCAGTGCATGCAGCTTGTTTCGCAAGCTGCGTACGTTCTGGCAGACTACAGTGAGTGTGCCGGCCCGGCCCGGGGTTGGACCCAATGTCACCAGCCAGCCTCAGTCGACACGACTGGCACGATGCCACGGAGTTGGCATAGTAGCAGCCCCTGGCTCCGTAGACCATTTCCACTCTCTTCAGCTTATCCCATATATTTGTAGGAGTCAACTATAGATGTGTGAGTTTGCGGTGCGCCAAACTTTCCGTGGTCTCTCCAGGAATGCGAGCGTCGATCGGAAACGGGAAACGGGTAAAAAAGCGAGACTTGTCTCGCCGAAGCCCGAACTCAGTTATGTTGTGTAAAAGACGGAGACCACGTCAGCTGAGCCACCGACTCAGCCTTTCCACGCACCGTCTTCCGTCCGCCGCCGCCAGCCCCTGGTGCCCGGACGTGCCACTTGAGACGGGGACACCCTACACGTAACCGGCGGCTGAGAACCCACCTGGAAGCTACAACTATTGAGCAACTAACGGGAAACTCACTGCAGTAGCGCTCGGAGGGAGATCCTGGCGAAATACGTATTACTTCCCAGCGGAAAACCAGTTCAGAAGTAGCTGCTCACACGGGCCAACCACGCCTGACACCAGCTGACGACTGACGGAGCCCAGACCCATACACACGGGCCATCCACGCCTGACACCAGCTGACGACTGGCGTAGCCCAAAACCAAAGATATGCAACCAAGCTACTGTCGCCCACTGGGTAGCTGAGAGTAGCTTTCCTCTGCCTGTTTGAGCCACGGCCTTAACCGGTTGAAATCATACAGTGGCGCATATTTTCCAACCCTGCTCAGTGTACCTCCCGCTTCGGTATCACACTCACGATGGTATCATCTGGGTGGGCCGCCGATCCACCAGCTATATTACAGTCCAGCAAACAACAAGTCTGGAAATGCTACTGTGGTATTCTCATATCGTTGCCGGATAGTTGTCTCGGTGTCAGTGGACGCTTAGCTAACCGGTGTGTACCCATGCGCCCCGTGCCACTGACCCACGAACCCCTTGGCCCACACCCGGTTGCGCCAGACGACAGATAGGCCGCCCCCTCCACCCACCGTCCTCTGTAGGGGCAGCGTGAGATGTTCGGTGCTGATGAGCGTCAGTCGGACGTCCTCCTCGTACTTGATGCAGCGCTGCACGTACTGGTAGTCCTGCAGGGCGCTGTCGCACGTCAGATACTCGGAGGCGCCGCACACTCGCAGCACATAGTCGGCCGGGTCGGCCGAGTCCAGGCTGGACTCTAGCGCGCACACCGTCTGCATGATGACCAGGTCCACCGTGCTGCTGACTGCCGGCACGTGCACATACACATTCACAACACGGCTACCGGAGATTTATTGATTGATTGATTATTTGGGTTTAAGCGCGCGCTGACTACATGGTCATTTGGCGCCCAAGAGCTACCGGCGAACACGTGTCAACAGGGCTACCGGCGAACACTTGTCAACAGGGTTACTGGCGAACACGTGTCAGTAGGGCTACTGGCGAACACGTGTCAGTATGGCTACTGGCGAACACGTGTCGGTATGGCTACTGGCGAACACGTGTCAACAGGGCTACTGGCGAACATGTGTCAACAGAGCTACCGGCGAACACGTGTCAGTATGGCTACTGGCGAACACGTGTCGGTATGGCTACTGGCGAACACGTGTCAACAGGGCTACTGGCGAACATGTGTCAACAGAGCTACCGGCGAACACGTGTCAACAGGGCTACTGGCGAACACGTGTCAGTAGGGCTACTGGCGAACACGTGTCAACAGGACTACTGGCGAACACGTGTCAACAGGACTACCGGCGAACACATGTCAGTAGGGATACCGGCGAACACATGTCAGCAGGGCTATTGCGGCACACCATCGGCGGGGATGGGGGGAGTGGGGGCAATACAGCGCACGTAAGTAGGCTCAATTGGTAGTGCGGTTTACGGGCGCATCAGTTGTTTCTAGCATTCAGCGCCCATGTCGCACTGAGTTAGACACCGCAGCATAAGCATCAGAGTAAGCAAACAGAAAGGATGCCTTACTAGGTGGTAAAACGTTTGTTTTGAGAATAATAGTAAAGCGATCGCGAAAACGATAAGAATGTGACATCATTAGCCAATAGATAATTGCATTCCTGTCATTACAGAAATGAAACGTCCAGATAAAGAAACACAGACAAAATACTGGCCAGTCACTTTAGAACAGCTTCCAGTTGGTAAAACCAGGATGTTTTTAATTCATCTGTCAGCCTCGACAATCATGTTTTTCCGTTACCCAACCGACAGTTTTCCCATGTCGGTAAGGTAGAGACAACATTTGTATGCACCATGCCCCAACAATGACTGCAGAGGTAGCCTAACCTGTGCCACCCTACAAACCGCCAGTGGGAGAGACACAACATGCACTTCGATGAAGTTTGATGAATTTAAACCATGTGATATATCCACTTTCGGGAGTTCTCTTAACCCGCGCACGTCCGGGGGGGGGGGCAGATATCTGCCCCCCCTGCGGTTTTTCATACTTTGCCGCCATACTAATCGGGTTAGCAAGGCCAAACCTCGCATGGCTGCTCATTGATCTTTTCCGAATATCCTCAGACATTTTTGACCCTGGGTCATCTCAAGTCAGGTCATCAGGTCAGGCGACGTGACCTAACGTCCCTCCGAGTTCTAGGTGGCATCACTCCCACAATAATTGGGCGATTGATTTCAAACTTATATCACGTCATGATCTTATCAGGGTCTATAATATGTATATCACGTTTTTTTCGTAGCGTTGACCTGAGGTCAGGTCGTGGCCATGGCTTACCCATTATAGGCCTATGGAAAAATATACAAATATTCCCTGGTTACATATTTGCTCTCGGAATGACCTCCAACCGTTATGGCGTGTAGTTGGAAGCTATTCGCAATGCTATCGCTGACATTTTTGCTCAGTGGCCCCACCAAGGTCAGCTGAGGTCACCTGAAATCACTAGCACATTTCTGCGCATTATATCGCAATGCATTGAGCTAGAAGGCTGAAATTACCGTCATTGTGCTTGTATCGCCAAGACGTGTCGATTGATATATTACATGACCCCCTACTCTACCCCATGACCTTGACCTGAGGTCATTGTTTCGGTGACCCATCTGTTGACCTGACCTTAAATTACACAGCGTATGTCGATAGCACATTTCAAGGGCTGTCGAATAGCATTTGCAGTTTGTTTCTATCTGTTGCAGGTCCTGAGATATGTGCCAATATCTGAGGGTCCCACCCGATCTGGTCGAATTTGACATATGATGACCCAGTGACCTAAATATTGACCTGAGCGAGAAAATGTCCGAAATACTTTCGATAGAGCTTGTCACCAGCTATCTAAAGCCGTTTTCCGTTTGTCGCTACCTAGCATAGTTCTCGAGATCTTAGGGGGGGGGGGCAGACATCTGCCCCCCCGGACATGCGAAGTTGGCGCGGACCGCCGGACGTGCGAGTGTTAATATATCGGCAATACAAGATGCTTCAAAATATGTCTGTCAGATATAATTAAGATGTGTGCATGAAATAAGAGTATGGTTCAACTGCAGCTACGACCTGACAGGCTGAGCATTGATTTAGATTTTCCCCCGTGAAAAAAAATTAACATTCACTTAATAATATACATGGTCGATATGCAATCTGCATAGTTAGCTCACCATGGTGAAAAATATGTTCTCGTTATCTTTATGCTATCTGGGGCGGGGAGGTCTGATGCGGCCTTGGCAGCAGGGTTTGCCTTTTCAAGTCCATGAACTCCAACATGACTACACCCACATAAAACTGATACGGCATTGCTCTTGTACAGGAGCGTGCATAGCGTGCATTCGCGTGCATGGCGTGTGCACTGACTGTCGCAGGTGAAGCAGACAGGTGAGGTGCGTGACCGGTGGGAAATCATCAGCTTGACTATGGCGTCCAATTTCTGGCTGGTCTCGATGGTGGCGCTGCAGATGAGGCCAGGGTTCGTGGCCCGGTCATCCGCCGGGTAATGGTCTGTAAAGGAGTCAAGCGTCGCTACACGGCGTAACTCAGATGGTGGCGCTGCAGATGAGGTCAGGGTTTGTGGCCCGGTCATCCGCCGGGTAATGATCTGTAAAGGAGTCGAGCGTCGCTACACGGCGTAACTCAGATGGTGGCGCTGCAGATGAGGTCAGGGTTTGTGGCCCGGTCATCCGCCGGGTAATGATCTGTAAAGGAGTCGAGCGTCGCTACACGGCGTAACTCAGATGAGGCCAGGGTTCGTGGCCGGGTCATCCGCCGGGCAATGGTCTGTAAAGGAGTCGAGCGTTGCTACACGGCGTAACTCAGATGAAGACACTGCTACACGGTCTCAACCAGACGGACACGATCACACTGTTTACACCAGACGGATACACTGCTACACGGTCTCACCCAGACAAACACTATTACACGCCGTCACCAGACGGATACACTGTTACACGGCCTCACCCAGACAAACATTATTACACGGCGTCACCAGACGAATACACTGCTTCACGGATAACTAAAAACATAAATAACGTATCAGAACGTATCGGACGAAAATGTTTTCCGCCGTAGCTAGGGCCATGTAATACCAACTTCCCTGCAGTGGTGAGAGACTTGACGCTATTCCAAACCCCGGGTATGACCCAGTGCGCCTCTGAGGGTTACGTATTGGTGCATAATTGGCTCATATCGCCTACTGCGTTGATAAGTGGCAGTGTAGTACGGCGATGCATGTTGCCAACAATTAAGAAAATACCGAAACCTGCAATCAAAACAACACTAAGTACCTGTCATCTCCGCCACCTCCTCAGCTTGACGTAAGGAATACAGCTGCTTAATCTGCGCCGTTTTCTACCATACTTGGCGGCAGATTACGCAAACTCGGCACAATCACGCAGTTGTTCTTACCTCAAGCAGGGAAGCAGGGGAGGGGTATGCCAGCTACTTAGCCCCATATTTTGATATGGCAGGTTGTGGTATTTTCTTAAATGCTGGCGACAAGCCTCATCATGCTGCACTGCCACTTCTTAACGAGCAAGCGATATGTGCCAATTATGAGAGGTGCTCAGATTTTAAATGCTTAAGATATTGCCACATGGTTACGGAAACTCGCGTAGCAGTGCGCTCGGTATTCCAATAACAAAGACATGCGAATTGAAAATCCTAGTTCAGCCGACGCAAAGCCAACTACCGCCACACAGCTGACACAAGGGCGGATCTGGAGAGATGGGTCACGAGATGATGACATTCCCAGGGGTCTAGTTTTGAGGTCTAGATCACTGCACTGCGAGATAAATAACCAATTTAGCATAGCGCAACCTATCTCGATGATGATGAATTGGAATTTAGGGGCGCGTCGACTCTTCAATAATGGTCTTTTGGTCCTTGGTCTTTATATTTTATCTCTTAGCACGAGCGCCGGAGGGCCTCTCAAGTAACGCGCACCAGAGGGGGGATTCGGCCCCCTCCAAGTTCTCGGAAACTACTGAAGCTAGAAGCACACAATTTGAAGGGCAGATTACAGCTGTGGTAAACACACTTCAGTATACATTAAACGACCCTAGACCAATGCCTTCAGGGTCAACTGAGGTCGAGATCGACCGCCACACCGCGCTGCCGCGTCAACGCACCGACACAACCTGTGCGACCTTGAACGATCAGCAGCCGGGCGGCGGTCACCGCACCGCAGAGACCGCGGAGAACCCTCCAAAGTCAAACAATCACTTCTATATCAAGTGGGACATTTGCGGGACAAGCCTCCACAGACTTTGGGGGGAGATGGAGCTTGTGCTATACATTCATTGTCTTTTGGTTAGTTATTTGGCCTTTAGGGCGCAACGACCAAGTTGATCACATAGCGCCCATAACAGTGCTTTTTTTCTACCTATGTTTCAGGTTCTGGCCAGGTTTACTTCCAAGAGTAGGGAGTATTCACAATGCTCAAACCAGTGCAATGTCTTTACCTCCCTGGATAGATGACAGCAAATCGTACTTGTGAGATAAACTCAAATAGTCGTCCATTCTGAACCACACGTGACCCATCACCTATAATATTTGTCATGGTCAGCGTGGACACATCGCTTCCAAAGTATCGTCGTCGTTGGGCTAAGAAGCGAGGGCACACCAGAAGAACATGTCTCACTGTTAGTGCGATATCACAACGGGTACATATTGGCCTGTCTTCATTCCGGAGTAGGTAGCCGTGGGTGGCATAGGTGTGTCCCACTCGCATCCTGGCGAGCACCACCTCGTCCTTTCGTGAAGTTCTTGACGTCCTCAGTGTCTTCAACTTAGGCACACCACTATTCTGAGCTGATCACGGACTTGGGTACCCCATTATTCTGATCACTAACTGAACACAGCAATTGAACAGTGAAATGAGTGCGGGTGAAGTTTCATATTTTTTAACACGAATATTATCCTGCACAAGCTTTAATATACTTCTCACATTGCAATGGATAAAATTGTTAAATAAAAACAAGTGCAACCAATGCATTGCTCACAACACTTCTACCCCAATGACAGCCAGATCATCGCAGTGCTCTTCCAAAGTGGCATACTCTCACCTCGAAGTTCCTTGACCATATCACAGAACGCGACGATGTCGCTATCACAGCAGAGGCCGTTAGCCTTGTGCACCTTGATGCCGGTGGCGGCCGAGATGACGTTGTCAGATGATATCTGTCGCTGCTGAAAATCATGGGTCACATTCATACCTATACTTAAGAACAGGCAGCTGTGTCGCCTACCGCGACCACCGCATCCCAACAGATGCCACATTGCGTGTCTGTGATCCAGACTGCACCACAGTGGCATGTGCTGACGACACGGAGCGGTTATCGCTGCCGCCGGCGAGCACTGATCATTCATCCTGCCTTCATAAGCAGGAATGGTGGAGAAAACATTATCGCATGTGTGTCAATTTCAGGTAGTGTATCAAATCACGTGCAGGGCCATCCAGGATACAAATGGTTATATCTACGTTTCCGTAAAACGTAGCAGCATAGAAAGCTGCCCAATATATTAGTACCTGGCGAACTATCCAGCACATTGGCCATGTTAGCACATGTGACTGACCTTGTAGGCGAGGATGCGGCTGGCGGGAGGGTCGGTGCGGCCGGATCCGACCGGCGGCCGCTCGGGTGTCATGGGTCCAGCGCGCTGGTGTCGTGGCGGCAGCGGCGGAGGCCGCTCGCCCTCCTCGTCGACCGGCGTGTGCGCCGCCGCCACCGGCTCATACAGCGACTCGGTCGTGCGAGACGAGCCTTGCATGTACTGAAACGGATCCCACGGCTCGTAGTAGCTGGTGGAGGCGGCGGGGTCGTCCTTGTTGAGCGATTTGTACGCCAGCAGCTGGCGCACCTGGTCGCTCAGCTCGGCATCAGCGTCGCCCTCGGCGTCCGGCAGCGGCAGCGGCGGCGACTCGACAGCCCGCGGCGCAGCCAGTGGGTCGAAGTCCTCCAGCACGGAGCGGCGCGCCACCGCGTCGGCCGCCGGTCGGCCCAGGTCGATCAGGTTATCGTCGTCGCCGGGTGTCCGCCGCAGCATTCCGCGTAGCGCTTGCAGGCCATCGGTGGCAGTCACGGCGCCCTTGCTCAGCAGCGGGCCAGTCTGCAGAGCCGGCGGCGGGCCGGAGTTGAAGGGGTGTGCCGGCACACGCGGCGGCAGCGGCGGCGGCGGCGGCGGCGGTGGCGCGGCCGAACCCTCGTACAGCTGCGCCAGCCGCTGCGGGTCGAGTCGGCTGGCGGCGTCGTCCGGCTGTGAGCAGTGCAGCTGGATCAGGTCGGCAGCCTCGTCAGGCGGCTCGGGAGAGTCGGTGTAATGTCGCGGCGGCAGCGGCGGCCCGTGGTGTGGCGCGCCGGCGGCCACTGACGAGCAGGAGCGGCCGAACGGCCGGCGCGGCGGCAGACACGGCGGCGGCTCGAGGCCAGGCGTGCGCGGCAGAGACGCCGAGGTGCCGGGCCGGGGCCGCGGCTTCACGTCAGTACCGGCTGCTGACGGCCAGCCTGAAACGGAGGCATCAGCCAAGCGTGCCGGAGTCACACACATGGACCAACATATCGGCCAGATCGAAATACCACAGGAACACTGACAGAAACACTCTGGAATTAGAATAGTACATAACTGCTACAAACAATACTCTCAGTCTCGTGAAAAACTACAGCCAGGCGGCTTAGAGAAAGAACATACAATACACAAAACATGTCTCCTAGATGACATTCCTCATATGCATCCTAAACACAGCATAAACACTGGGAAACACCACTGCTATAGGAAGATACGACCCCCGCAGAAAGAAGCCTCAGGAAATTGAGAGCGCCCAAAACACGGTGAAATCCAATTCCTGTACTGGCATAGGGGAGTAAAGGAGCATTAGCGCCACACAACACACATTCTCGTGGCATCGCAAGGCAGGTGTCTAGAGTTATCTGCACAAACAAACGCAGGGCGGCGAACCATGAAAGAACGAGATAATGGAGCCAACACCGAGACGGCCAGCACTGTCGGCACCACTAGCGATCACCACTGTCGGCGGTGGCGCTACTCAGCACAGAATGGCCGAATGCTGTTCCAGGATATTTGTAGAATCTGCCACAGCGTCAGGCACACCTGCTCCAAGCCGCACAACAGGGCAGCATGGCATACGAACGTGCACGGGACAGCATAACTGCGCGACTCACGGCAGACGCATGGCGACAACCCGAACAGCACAGCACTGGCACCAGCACACACCAGTGTCACGGGAGCCGACACCGACCGGACGGCACAGGCACCAGCACACACCAGTGTCACGGGAGCCGACACCGACCGGACGGCACTGGCACCAGCACACACCAGTGTCACGGGAGCCGACACCGACCGGACGGCACAGGCACCAGCACACACCAGTGTCACGGGAGCCGACACCGCGGCCCTGTGATTGACCTCTGGCGTCCGTGAGGCCGGACGGAGCCGTTCGGGTCCATAGACGGCCGGTGTTAACAACTACTGTTGAGTCAGGCAATCGTCGCAACTGCCCGCCTATTGGCCGAGTTTGCCCCTGCGTCCACAGTTGCCGATAGCAGGTCCGAGTGGCTCATGGACACTGGACAGCCACGGGAGTGCTATATAGCAGCCATAGCAGGTGGGAGTGGCTGAGGGCAACAGGCCAACCCTGGGAGTGTTTTACGGCAGCCATAGCGGGTCGGAGTGGCTGAGGGCAACAGGGCAACCATGGGAGTGTTTTACGGTAGCCGTAGCAGGTCGGAGTGGCTGTGGGCAACAGATCAACCTTGGGAGTGTTTACGGTAGCCATAGCAGGTGGGAGTGGCTGAGGGTAACAGGCCAACCGTGGGAGTGTTTTACGGTAGCCATAGCAGGTCGGAGTGGCTGAGGGCAACAGACCAACCGTGGGAGTGTTTTACGGCAGCCATAGCAGGTCGGAGTGGCTCATGTCCAGCCATGAGATATATACCGCCGCCATATCATACCGCCGCATATCAGCCTAGGGTAACTAATGACCGCTACGGGAGGCTATATGGCAGACATAGCAGCCCGGAGTGGCCCAGACTAGTCATGAGAGGGATATTTATAGACTAATTGGTGTTTAGAGTCTGATGGGGAAGGGGACTCATATCCAAAGCTTCTGGGGGGGGGGGGGCGTGCTACTGGGCTAGAATAAAATATGTCACACCTTAACTTTAAATCACGGGCAAGGCATTCAATAAAGACTAGACCCTGGTACTGTTTAAGTGGGCTTCCCGAAACAGCATAGGAACAAGTGGGGGACCAGGGGCCTTCCATTATACATCGATCTTTTGTTCTCGTTTTTCCCCAAAATAAATAAAAACATACCGGAAGTTGAAAATAAAGCGGTTGAGATTCAAGGTGCGTTGGGATAAGGAGGTCAGGTCCTCCAGACGAGAAATATGTGACTGATGCGATTGGAGCACGCACCAGCACACCGAAAGACTGACCAGGTCAGCTCGGGTGCCTGCTCATAAACTGTTTTTTTTAACCTGAAAGCCTGACAATAAATATAAAATATCGAGCATGGGTGACGCCAAAAGGGGACGAGAGCCGTATGCCCCACATATCGTGAAGTTGACCACTACGCTTATAGGCGTTGCATGTAAAGAATTAACTAAACACGATCATGCCCGCCCCCCCCCTTTCCAATGTTCGGCACGCTGCCGATGGTTGCAGTCCTTGTCCAATATATTTCCGCTGAAAAACAAGATTTTCTTCAAATCAGAGACCGGTCTTCCATTACCCTACTCCAGCCAACCCCCCCCCCCCCCCACAAAAAAAAACCGGAGGAGCTTCCTCACTTCTGGGCTCTGCTCATCAGGCGTCCTGGATGCGTCCCTGGGACTGCACAATGATGTAACCTGTTGTCTGTGATTTGGGATTTAGGGCGCTTCGATGAGTCTTTCATCACTAGCGCCTTCGGAGTACCATGTTAAAATCCACAATTATTAGGGGTTCGACGAAGAGTAGAAGAGCTCCAATCCCCTGCAGACAGCAAACATCTAAACCTATGTCCCATCTCAACCTACCATATGCCACCTCAATCTATGGATACGCCCTGCATACATACCCATTATAAATTATCAACCCAGTCTAGATCTTGCTATGCATGGTCAGTGCAGAAACATGTCCAGAATCTTGTTCGGGTAGAAACTTTGGTGTAGGTAGTTACGTATGTAGGTTACGTCTGGTTTATGCGCCCGAAACCGTAAGAAAAATCGACCAACCGCGCCTTTAAATATGTTTGAATAGCTCGACGACTCTCATCTGGCATTGATGACGCAGCCATATAAGCCGGAGTGGCCCATGGTCAGCTATGAGAGGGCTATACTGCAGCCGCTGCAGGCTTGGACAACAGTCATGACAGCATTATTCCACCAAGTCTCATGACCATTAACCCAAGACTTAATTCAACCATATCAAGCCACCAAATCTTTCCAACTGTAGTTTGACACATGTCATCGTTCCAGATAATATTCAACGCACAGCTACTATACCAAGTACCGTGAAGATCTTGCGGTAAAACATTGAGTGGATCTCCAAGAATATGTATCGAAGTGAACTGCACAAGTCACACCTTGGCGTAATACTTTACATATGACGCCCGAACACTTACCATGTTTTAATAAAAATGTAATTTTCCTCTAATAAATGTCCATCTTAAACTGGAACCGGCCAGTAAGATGCTTTGCTGAGCAGATCAGCAGGGGCCTAGCGAGCTCAATCCCTTCAGATCTGGAAGTAATTTAACACTAGCACAGGAGGGCCTCACAACACGAACACCACGAACCGGAGAGGTGCGGCGGATTAGGCCTACACCCCATCCCCTAGATCTCGGAAACTACTGAAACTTGAAACGCAAAATTCGAAGGGAAGATTACAGTTGCAGTAAACTATTTGCGATAAAAAAGGTTGAGACCTTTGGTCCAATCAGTCAAATTTTAATTATTCCGTGGTTGCTAGCTTCCTTGGGCCATTTCTACGGACACAAAATGGGGAGCCTGGATTCCCTGGATCTCGAAATATGCATGCATTACCTGAAACATGATACAATAGTTTAAAATAATATTATGTAGGCATGAAGATAATCACAATAAGTATAAAGATTGGAAATAAGTTGCGACGATGTTTTCCATAACAGTCTAGGTACACGTAATGGCACTGGACCACATGCATAACTGAATGCGGATTGACCAGCAATGTATAATATATTGAACATAAATATAGGACCCTGAGCTAAAGGAAAATGAAATCCTTTGGTAAGTACATTATATCAAACAACTACTACCCAGTCATTCAGGCCATACAATTTTCTTGCAAACACAACTTGAAATAATATTCGCCGTGTCGCCGAGGGCCCAGTACCATCAAAGCGAATCCAGGGACAAACATATATTGAAGATCGCAATAAACTTAACGACGTGGTAAGCAGCCGACGCTCGGCTGAGGGGAACCCGGTCGGCGCGCCGACCAAGCATTTGTGGTAGCCGGTCTGTCGAATTTCGACCCTCGCAGGTCCTATATCTACCAACAGATTTCAAAAACCCTCTTTGTCTAAAATTATTAATACGCTTATTAAATTATAGCTGTCATAATAATGCATTCTAATATCCCTGCGTGATTAGCAGATGCCTTCGAAAAACAGGATGGATGGGCGAATTTAGACCCCCACCCATCTGGTTTGGGTGTTAAACTGGTGTACATTTGGCGCAGTCAGTTAGCCATGCGACATTTGGCAACTAAATTGCATAGCTATAACAATTCAGGCATTGAAGTACAGTAATCTGTGACATTGCATATTGTGTGTTTTGAACAGATTCAATAATATACCCCATTATTGAAAATTATTTAATGACTCAGAAAATGCTTTCCCATATAGTATCATCCCATATATCAGCAGAGGAATTGAAAGCAAAACCCTGCGCGTGTCATATTCCTCGCTACAAATACTGCTGTGAGAAACAAAATCGTTGAATGGGAAGATCATAATACTGGAGAAAGTGATCACATATATGATAATATTGGGTAAAAAGTAGTGGTTAGAACGTCCTAAAAGAAATAAAAAGGTATTAAAACTAAAGAATGAAGCTACATGTTCATGCTTATTCTCTTTTTTGTTTTTTGTTTTTGTTTGCTAACAGTCAGCAAATTATAAGCCTCAGAAATATTACGCGAATGGCGAACGAGCGGCATTGAAATGCCAATGACTTTATGGATATTTAGCACCTATTCATTATACACGGCGGTAAGAATGAACCCAATTTCCTGTTCTGCACAGCAATTTAGCACCAAGTGTGTTTATCAGCACAGTGATCTAAAGTAAGCGCATTCACTTTATTTCTTTTGATATGACTTAACAGCAAACATACACTCCAAAACGCACCATATTTTGCTATCTGGGTAATAATTATACTATCCCGACGCCAGAAAGCTAAATGTGAAATACAACCAAGTCAAACAGCGGCGCTAGCACCTTGCGGTACAAATCGAAACCTCAGGTTCAAATTGATTATTGGCCAGGAAAAAGCACTGCAAAATGCTGTGTAGTCATATAGGAACTGATGAGAATGCAACGAATTCCTGCTGGCTTAAGACCATTCTCAGATAAATTTGGTGAGAGCTTAACGAGTCGGCCGGGCCGACCTGTCCAAGACTGCTTCTGCACAGCACTTCGCCATAGTTGGCATCAATCCTCTGGATGTACCAGGTCATCACCAAGTCACGCGCCTTAACCCTCGCAGCGCAGCAGAATCTCCTAGCCCCCACAAAGTGGAGGAAGGATGATTAAGCAACCAGTCACGCTTGTTCTAAATTATGTAGAGATACAGGAAACGGCATGATATAGCTTGAACTTTCAGAGCTACTTGGAACATGTTTACCTAACTCCTTTGGTTGACTTCTCAGGTCAGGTCGCAAGTCAATGTCGGAGTGCAGTCAGTAAACCGGTTTTCGTCGTAGTTCTTGGATTGTGGTCGTGAAAAAAACGATTTCGTGCTTCAATATCGAGTATATGCAGCACGAATACTTAGTCTAACAACATGACATGCACAAGGAACAAGGTCATGGATCAGGTCAAGGTTAAGTACCAGGAAACATGTGGTGAAATATTGAAGCAGACAATTCTCGAAACACATTCTGCTCAGGAAAAGACAACGAGTGACACCAATTCAAAAACCAAATGCTTCGCGTGTTTATAATGTTAAGAACAAAGATAAAAATGTTGGTAAAATTTCCATCATTAAAAAAGAAAACAATATCGACACGTTGGACATATTTCGGGGCTACTATCACATCACAAACGACATCGGCATGCAAAATGGTCTGTGTGCACCCATTTGTAACTCGCAATAGTCGATATTTTAGCTTTCGGAGCAGCTGCGGTATGTGTATTGTGCACTCTTGGGACGCTTCCCGTCACATTTGAGTGGCCTGACTTGATATTAACTTGGAACACTATTAGAGCACACAATTGTCACTTACTTTCATTCCGGCTTTTCACATATAAACTATTAATGGTCGGTTATTTGAGTTTTAGGGCGCATCGACCAGGCTTGGTCATTTAGCACCTATAAACTATTAACATACACGGTAAAAATCCGCTGCAAATATTCCCTTTACCTGGTGACCTCGCCTCAGGCCAAGAGTTAGTATCTTTTCACCATGTACTGATGCTCAGCTTTTTACTTCACCTTGCAAGACTTGTTAATGATAAATTCTTCAATTTACGTCTAAAACCATCTTTGAGACGAAGTTATGAACTGATCACGATCTGCCCTAACTCGGAGACCTTCATACACTGGATCCAGGTAAAAACAAAGTGAGCTCATCAATTGTCGGAAGACATACCAAAGGTCAAAGCGATTTGTTGAATGGCTTAGGAGTCATTTCAGAAAAAAAAATAGGGTAGATAGAATTGGACCTCTTCATGGTGCAGGCCAAACGTACCCCGGCCTTTTCTGACCTCTTCTAATTCACCACTCGTCGTTTCGTCGTCTTCGTCAGAAGCTAAGTGTTCTTTAGCTTCTGCGTCAAGCCCAGTTGCTGCATTTCGGCGCCATGGCAACAACTACATTGGATAGGCGATGCTGGCCTGCAGTCGACATGTAGAAAGACAAGTGCCAACAATTATCGATTTTTCATAAAGTTTGATATAGCTCACGTTAACACTCGCGCTGCAAGGCCTGTCACATAACGCGCACCGGAGGGGGGGGGGGGGGGATTCGGTTGGTTATTGGTTTTACGACACGTCGACCCTCGAGACATTTAGCGTCGCCAATCTCTCACGCCGATTGGCCGCGGGCGAAGAGAAGAGTAGCGACAGATGAGACTCGAACCCACAATCTTTCGATTGTGAGACGGGCAACTTACCCCTAGACCACTCGTCTCCGGAGGGGAGAATTCGCCCCTCCCCCACTCACCCCCTCTTAGGACTCACTAAGCTAGAAGCGTAAAACTTGGAAGGAAGATTACGGCTGCAGTGAACTCGCTTCAGAATAAATTTAATGATCCTAAATCAACGCCTTCAGGGGTAAATGAGATCTCGATAGGCCACTACACCGCGCCGCCGCGACACTGCGCCGATAAAACCTTCGTCACATTGAATACTTGGAAGCCGGCTGAGCGACTTTACACCCCGCAGTTCCTATATCAACCAAGGGATTTCGGTATATTCGGATATGATGCGCTGATCAATTGTTAACAAAAAGCAAGATTTCAATACAATGTGCCGGCCCGTTTGAGATATCGTCGAAAAATTGGGGAGAGGAGCAGATCCCCACGGTGCGCATGTTAAGACACGTATATTAGTGGCAGTTCCAGGGTCACGTCTGAGATTATTTAAATGTTACATAGATTTTAACATCTTCAAAAAGACGTAACTGTTTCCGAGTGACAAGTTCTCACCAAGAACGACACGCATCCACAGCACAGCACTGACGGCTTCTCGCTGGCAAATAGCCTGCTAAACAACCTCGCTCGTGTCAGGATAACACGCATCTTCAGCTAAACTGACTTGGTTTTTTCCCTGACGAAATCCCGACGCCCTCGATGTGCGCATATTCACGGAAAAGACGCCAGTTTTTACTTGGCGAGATTGTGGCCATTCGTATGACGATAAGCTTACTGAAGTGTTGAAGCGTCGTCAGGAAGCAAAACAAAAACATATCCAACTCAATCACTTACTCGTTTCTTCCTGACAATATTTCAGCAGTAGACTCAAGGGATAGTGCAGATAAGCTTTTACAGGACCATTAACGCCTTGCAGGCCTTTAATGAGCTGGAGGGCAGGTGCGTTTGTACAAGGCTCATTAAAAGGCTCATCGGACTCGGCCAGTGAACCGACGTACCCAGCGGCAGCACCCAGCTGACCAGCTCAGCCAGCTGGAGCACCCAGCTGACCAGCTCAGCCAGCGGCAGCACCCAGCTGACCAGCTCAGCCAGCCGGAGCACCCAGCTGACCAGCTCAGCCAGCGGCAGCACCCAGCTGACCAGCTCAGCCAGCCGGAGCACCCAGCTGACCAGCTCAGCCAGCGGCAGCACCCAGCTGACCAGCTCAGCCAGCTGGAGCACCCAGCCGGAGCACCCAGCTGACCAGCTCAGCCAGCGACAGCACCCAGCTGACCAGTTCAGCCAGCCGGAGCACCCAGCTGACCAGCTCCGACCAGCGACAGCCAGCGGACAGCACCCAGCTACCGACCAGCTCAGCCAGCCGGAGCACCCAGCTGACCAGTTCAGCCAGCCGGAGCACCCAGCTGACCAGCTCAGCCAGCTGGAGCACCCAGTCCAGAGCACCCAGCCGGAGCACCCAGCTGACCAGCTCAGCCAGCGACAGCACCCAGCTGACCAGCTCAGCCAGCCGGAGCACCCAGCTGACCAGCTCAGCCAGCCGGAGCACCCAGCTGACCAGCTCAGCCAGCCGGAGCACCCAGCTGACCAGTTCAGCCAGCCGGAGCACAGCTCCAAGCCAGCTGACCAGCTCAGCCAGCCGGAGCACCCAGCTGACCAGCTCAGCCAGCCGGAGCACCCAGCTGACCAGCTCAGCCAGCCGGAGCACCCAGCTGACCAGCTCAGCCAGCCGGAGCACCCAGCTGACCAGCTCAGCCAGCCGGAGCACCCAGCTGACCAGCTCAGCCAGCCGGAGCACCCAGCTGACCAGCTCAGCCAGCGGCAGCACCCAGCTGACCAGCTCAGCCAGCTGGAGCACCCAGCTGACCAGTTCAGCCAGCCGGAGCACCCAGCTGACCAGCTCAGCCAGCTGGAGCACCCAGCTGACCAGCTCAGCCAGCCGGAGCACCCAGCTGACCAGCTCAGCCAGCCGGAGCACCCAGCTGACCAGCTCAGCCAGCGGCAGCACCCAGCTGACCAGCTCAGCCAGCCGGAGCACCCAGCTGACCAGTTCAGCCAGCGACAGCACCCAGCTGACCAGCATAGCCAACCGGAGCACCCAGCTGACCAGCTCAGCCAGCCAGAGCACCCAGCTGACCAGCTCAGCCAGCGGCAGCACCCAGCTGACCAGCTCAGCCAGCCGGAGCACCCAGCTGACCAGCTCAGCCAGCCAGAGCACCCAGCTGACCAGCTCAGCCAGCCGGAGCACCCACCTGACCAGCCCAGTGAGCCGGTGCACACCATCCGAGAAAGAACCTCGGAGGTCCAAGTCGCCATTATCGTTGCAAAACATGCAGCTCTACCGGCACCAGAAACTTGCACTACTAGAACTTTCCAGATATACGGTGAGCCTATCACTGACGCATGATTGCAGCCATGGCTTTCGATAGTGCTGTTGAAGATCAAAAGAGGGTGAACAACGAAAAATATGTACGGGTTATGCTATGCTTTTAACTAGACCGGATGAGGGGTGGTCTGTTCCAGGTCTCAATATGTATCTTTGAGAAGTCCACATACACGTATAGTAGTGATTCAAGATGTGCCATTTTGGTCCCCGACTTTCACCCCCCCCGGAGCGACAGCATCACAACTGTTACCCAATCAGAGCCACAGCCTCATAGCCACAACCCAATCAGAGCCACAGCCTCATAGCCACGACCCAATCCGAGCCACAGCATCATAGCCATGACCTAATCAGAGTCACAGCCTAACAACTGCAACCCAATCAGTCACAGCCTAACAACTGCAACCCAATTAAAGTCACAGCCACTCAACTGCGACCCAATCAGAGCCACAGCCTCATAACTGTGACCCCATCAGAGCCATATCCTCATAACTGGCAACCAATTAGAACCACACAGCCTCATAGCTATGACCCAATCCGAGCCACAGCCTTATAACTGCGACCAAATCAGAGCCACAACCTCAGGGGGCGAGTGGTCTAGGGGTTAGATGCTCGTCTCACAATCGAAAGATTGTGGGTTCGAATCTCACCTATTGCTACTCTTCGCCCGCGACCAATCGGCGTGAGAGATTAGCGACGCTATATGACTCAACGGTCGACGTGTCGTAAAACCAATAACCAACCAACCAGCCTCATAAGCACAAAACAATCAGAACCACAGCCTCATAACTGCGACGCAACCAAAGCCACAGCCTCATCGCCACGACCCAATCAGAGCCACCTCACAGCTTACTAGCGACCCACGTGCCAGATTTGGGCATTCCTGCTCCTAATAATGATCAGTGGCGGAACTAGCTCGTCTCCGCCAACAAGACTAGGCTCCCAACCGACGTGAGTACCCTTGTCGGCGTGCGCGCGCCGGTGAATCGTCTCCTGCTGGAACGTCTCCAGGCTGAGGGCGCGCGCCCGCTCCAGATCCTCCAGGAACTGCTGGCTGTCTCGCAACCGCGGCGGCAGCGGCGGCGGCTTCTCCATCTGAGGCAGATACCCGTCCATCAGCCGGACCTGACCCAACGCACCTGAAACAGAGCCTTCATTTGATGGTGTGGTACCCCCTCCTTGACTGTTACATTTTGAACCTATTTCAGCGATAGCCTAAATCACTTGTAGTCCAACAACAGAATTGCACTATGATCGGTGCAGGCTATAAATACAACCGAGTCCGAACATATAGCATAGTATAAATATGATCATTCATTGGAAGATTTGATGGTAGCACCAAATGTAATATAAATTCAGTGGTGCGTGCTGGGGCTAAAAACCAAAGCACCCATGGGAGCACCCAGTGCTCATTATGGGTTAAAAGCTTTATAGGCAAAGCCATCTGAAGGTACATAATATGCCCTCCTGTACAACGTTCTCAAATGTATGCAGGTGGGTGCAAATTGACACCTAACACAGCTTCTTCTTACATCGCGTCCGATATCTTTTCTACATCCTTATACCAAGCTAGTCGTCAATTGTGTGCGTGTCAGGGGATAGGATCATGCAGGATGCATAGAGTTCTTTTTTCTAAGCTGTAGATATTGTATCACAAAAATGCTTGCCTGTCTTTTTTACTCACACATGAAAATGGTTGCTTTCTTCAATCAAATTCAACAGCTCTAGTTCGCATTCAACATTTCATGTGCCCAAAATGTATGCCTAAGCACCTCCACATTTTACATTTTCCCTCATCCCTGACATTTTTGTCTTGTATCGGACACCTCACACAAAATGGACTTGAGAACAATGTTCCATCCTTAACTTTCAAAACTGCGATACATCTTCTTTGAAAGTAACAGTATCCTGCGAGACGTTATCAGGTCTTTTAGCGTGTGTTCACATGTCTGCCACGAGCCTTTGTCATTCTGAAAGACTAAATATGACGATATGATGAAATGTGGCATGTATAAAGCCTACCACGATATGGTTAACATGACGAACCGATGTTCCTAAACTGGCAGGTACTATTGGCAGAAGCGAACTTCCAGGAGAAGAAATCTGAGGTTCATTTGCACCTTTAGCATTAATGTATGTTTCAGGGACAAATTCTGAGGTACTTGTGGTGTTTGGATGGGCAAAACAACGCATATATGCTGCTCCGAAGCGTGGAATAGGGCGACAGACCTCCATCCTCTCCTGCTACTCTTGGATAGAAATAGGCACCTTAAAAATGATAGTAGGGAGTTCGGAATGCACCGCCTCCATTTTCAGATTCGGTGGTCCTCGACACACTTCATGCATGATCAAGGCTAAAGACGCCCCATTTTCAGCTTAGATAACTGAATTACCATCTCATGCATCTCAATTACCATCTCATGAGTCCCGTCCTGTACGCCGGACGAGACGGACGTGTCAGCTGCCGATACCTGGAGCCGAATTCGACGCACTAACACAGGGAGTTGAATTTGCCTTTTTGTTTCCTTACGTTTGTCTACTTTGATAGGCTGAGCTCATCTTAAGTTATACTTTTCTCTAAATCTCAGATTGCTAATCTAGACATAGCTATCTAAACTCGGATGGTACATAGACCGGAGGTGTCATGGGCGAAAATAAACAACAAATTCAGGAAGCAGTGAATGAAAAGATGAAGGAACTTCGAGAGGAAATGGAGGATATTAGAAAGGAAAATAGGAAAGCAAACAACCAGCTAAGACAACTCATGGAGGAAAACAAAGTTCTCAAAAACAAATTTCAGAATTGAACTGCACAGTTCACAACATAGAACAATACACTAGAAAAGATTCACTCATTCTAGGTGGTGGTGGTTTTCCATCAGCCCCAATGGACACATTTGAAGCTCCAGAGAAAACCAGGGAGATTACCAAAAATATAATTGAGGAGAAGCTAGGTGTGAAACTCTCTGGCAATATATCTGCATGTCATCGTCTACGCCAAAACAGGCGTGTACTGATAAAATTTCAGGATTTAGGTGATAGGAATGCTGTGTATGAAGCAAAATTCAACCAAACAGGAGAACACAAAACAAAAATTACCATACATGAGAACCTCACTGCAAAACGTGCAAAACAAGTACAGGTACTGGGTGAAATGTGGGAAAATAAACAAATCTACAACTATCATACCAAAAATGGCAACATCATGGCCAGAAAAACGAAGGAACAAAGGTATGTGCACATACATCCAGACATGAGCAGGGATGAGATTTTGGATGCAACTGAGAAAGGACCATACAGAACAGAAAGAACATGGCACAACAGCTCCAATCATCAAACACAAGGTAACACCCTAGCTGGACGAGTTGCTTCCCAGAGGTCTGACTTAGGGGAGTATGTTGTCAGGACAACCAGGAGTGGGAAGGCAGGCATGGGGGAAAGGATTAGGGGACTGAATGTAAACCCAGAACAGTAAAATGCATCATGCATATGTGTACTTAAATTGAACATATGATGCCAGATGGCTGGACTATACACAAGATACCTTTATGGGACAATACTTACTCACTGGCATCATCATAATAACCTAATCATTTTAATAAATGGAGTGGTTCGGTTTAGGGAGTGAAGCACATAAACAACATGTGAGCACCAGCATTCGTGATAGATGACTTTTTGACTCATGTGCAATGACCAAACAAAGATGCCCCTGGCCTGCTCCCATTCATACTGCCAATGCGCTATTGGTATGATATGGGAGTATGGTGAGTGAATGTGTGTGAATGGAGAATGAGCCACTTACCATGGCCTGCTTCAAATAAGCATCTTAACTTGGTACACCAGGGGCATCGTGCAATAGCTCCTGAGTACTTGATAAATGATGGAGCAGCCTACCCAGCATGCATAGGCAAGCAAATGAATGAGGTGAATGACATTCACCAGTGCAATATTTAATGCACCACATACCTGTCAAGGCTGGCTGGTGATACATTGTTGGAACATGTGAATCTCATTGACAGAGACACACTTATTATTAATTTGGCTTATTCAATAATATTAACTTGTATCCACCTTGGCACCTATGCTTTGGCCTGGTACCTACCATGCAAAATATGCTGAACTGGTTTACTGACCCGGTCCCAGCTGTTTCCCCAGATGCCATTCACATATTCCTGTCAGGTTCCTGATAACACATGCCACCAACTGGTTCAGACATCTCAATTTAACTTGTCCAGCTAACTAGGTACCTACTTGGATGTATCTCCCAAAAGAAAATGATGTAAATAAAACAATTCCAATTGTATATATATATATATATATATATATATATACATATACACATACATATATATATATATATATATATATATATATATATATATATATATATATATATATATATATATATATATATATATATATAATACACATTGGAGGCTTCCAGCTTGTTTGATTTACTAGCAGGACTGTTCAGATTGAGTAGACTTACTGGCCCAAAAATATATCATAACAAATTGTCGGAGAGACAGATTGGTAAAAATAGTATGATGGTGAATGGTAGGTTACATATCAATTGAGTGAAAAGTAGTACTTTTATCAAACATTCAAATACATTTCTGAAGTTTCGACCGCATTGCCTTCGTCAGGGAAACTGTTTCCCTGATGAAGGCAATAAAGTCGAAACATTGGGAAATGTCTTGGACTTTTTGATAAAAGTACTAATTTGCACACAATTGAAATGTAACTTGCCATTCATCATCATACTATTTTTAACAATATCAAAAGTGCATCAAGACCTCATTTGCTTAACACATACTATATTTTATGGAATATAGAGACTGATGTTCTCCAGCATGATGATGTCAAGCCAAAACGCATTACCAGTATGTTGACAACATTTTGTCAAGGACGAGACCCATCTGGAAAAACTAAAGGAACGGTTTGAATAGAGATCAGTATTGAAATTTATGAGCGAACATAGCAAATATTGGCAGAATAACCTTCGACCTTTTACTCATAATAACTGAAATATAAATTAGGCCAAAATGAACTGTATATTTCGACGTCGTGTCTTTTTCAACAGTGACAGTTTGAGGGTGAGAAAACAAGTACAAAATGACGTGGGGCGTGTCACAGCATGCACTCTATAAATTAACGATCTCACAGCCAGTGGAATCCGATTGACATGACCTGATTTTAATACATATGTTAATATATAAATACATTTTATGTGCTAGACATGGGTACTATATAAAGAAGGAGAAAACATTTGTCACATCATATACCTACTCACTCCACTGCGCTGAATAATACCCATCGGCTACGACAAACGCGATCTTAACGTGTAGCTATGTGTTTTGATGTGTTCTATAGCCTGTGTTTCTGGTGTCTGTACATCGGTGTTTGGTGCTGACGGTGTAGTGCGGTATGGGACCGGTGGCAACAGAGTCCAAGAGGATGTCTGGGTGTTAAGTGTTGATCTACGATTTCTAATTTCCAGTGATTCAACTATTTTTAGCTCCGCAACGTCTTTACATGTGCTTAAAATTTATATCCTGAAAGAAGCTGAGCTTATGGGTGTCTCCATGTGACTGTGGCATGTGTGGTCTCCTAATGGTCTGTTTGGTGTCCTATCTTTGGCGTCTCTTAAGTGTTCGTGGAAGCGCTCCCTGACGCTGCGTTTGGTTTCTCCAATGTACGTTGTTTTCATATTTCCCTGTTGACATAGTATGCACGTTATGACATATATGACATTTTTTAAATGGCACTTTCCTTCTAAGCCTGCATGACACGTGTGGTAGTGCCTCTGTCCCCCCCCGGACATGGAGGAGGGCACAGGGCAGACCTGGTGACGATGTCACCGAGCGTTCTCCCACACTGCCATGCAACTCTCAAGGGCAAGCCCGATGATTTTACGACGGAATGAACTCTTCTGGTTAGCGTGTCGTCTACGAAAGGTAAAGAAATGTAGGTTAGTCTATCATTTTTGTCTGCGTGCACTAATTCCCTACCAGCGTTTGAGATACTTTGCGAACCGTGTTTAGACTGTACTTGAAACTTAGTGCGTTGAATCAGTCTATGTGGATAGCCATTGTCTAGAAAGAGGCACTCTATTTTAGCCGTTCCCCTTTCCCGTCCAGTTCGAGTTGATCCTAGTCGATAAGCCCTAAGCATTTGTGAGTACAAAACAGATCTTTTCGTCTCTATTGGGTGAGCCGACGAGTAAGGGAGGATGATATTTGTAGCCATCGGTTTAACGTATAATTATGTGTTGAAGTACCCTGTGCTTTGCACTGTCAGTAGGGTATCCAAGACAGGTATTTGCCCAGAAGGCGACTGATCGGTTCTTTCACAGCTAAATTTCAAGGATGGATGGAAACTGTTAATGCGTTTGAGAAACCCGTCCAAAGCCTGCGATCCAAATGTAAAAATACCAATGATATCGTCGATGTACCTCATGTACGTCACCGGTTGTTGGTCTGGAGAGCTCAGAAGTAGTGATTCTACTGCGTCCATAAAAATAATGGCAATGGGTGGGGCAATCCAACTACCCATTGCAATCCCATGCGACTGTTTGAAGAAGCGTTCACCAAATCGCACAAAGTTATTTTTCAGACAGTGTTCGAGTAGCTTCTCGATGTCGTTTACCGTAAGACCAAACACATTTATCCTATCTACATTTTTCCGTATCATGTTTACTGTTGATGCTATGGCCTCATCAATCGGTATGTTACCGTAAAGGTTGGCTAGATCTACCGTAAAGGCAATGGATCCCCTTGGCATGCCATATGGAAATTGCTGATGCAACCGGCTTAGGTAATCATACGTGTTGCTCAGATGAGCTGGAACAAAGACTAGAAGCTGGTTCAGCAATCAAACAAATAAAACAGGAGTTGTAGTCATCAAGCTGGTAATGACTCCAGATTGGTTAGGCACTGGCTTGGCTGTGATCAAACTCTGCCTAAGTGCATCCACTTGGTGTACATTGTCTTTTACCAATACTTCAGCCTTGCTTAGTGCATCTGTTTTACCAGTAGATGTTACCAGCTCAGTGGGGAGTGAGACCATTCTACCCCTCCTTATTGTTAGGCTACCCTATCTGCTTTCCTCTGCACAGCCAGTTCTTCCCACAATTTCTTGTCAGTATCCATTTATTCTCTGGAGGGATCAGGGTGGATGTAAATGCTTTCAAAATTCCCACTTTGTCTGAGCTGCCAAGCAAAACATACCATTCCCATTTGGATGCTTTGGTTGCAAGTGTTGCTACTATGAGGTGATATTTCCAGAGATCTTCTTCCCTACATGTAAAGTTTTAGTTACCCTGATCTGAAGGGTCATCACTTACTGAACCATATTTTCAGTTTTTTTTTGCATCCTTCAGTTGCCTAGCTTCAGCATGGAATACCTCAGCAGCATCTTCAGGAAGGTTGTGGACCACCAGGTTACACTTATGCTTCTCTCTATCCATGAGTCTGTCCACAACACCAGCCATCAATCCTCTGTCTGACTCAACCTACTGTGCTTTTGGGATAGTCTCAGTATTGGTACTTAGTGAGTGAATGGCTTGTTCACAGGATCAATTAACAATTTTGGCATATGACAGCTTCCTCTTAATTTCATTTTTATCCTGATCAGCCTTCAGAGACATGACATTGTGAGGTATCACTGCTTCTATATGTTCTAATCTTGACAGTATTTGCTTCTGTTGTATGTCTATTTTGTTTAAGACACAATCTGCTACTTGTCCCATGCACATGGCATTCAGCACCTCATCAATATTTGCTGTGCAATGCCTAGGGCCTCCCGCAGGTGACTAAAGTGATGTCCCAGATCACTGTGCATCACACCATCATTGCTAGTTATTTGACCTCTGCAGCTAACCTCCCTATTCATGCATTCTTTGAATTTGGGGATCCAATCTATACAAGAGCAATGCATGTATGCCAGTCCAATCAGAAACAGACATACATTGCTGATCAGAAACACCTTGATACTCCAGATGCAGCATTTGGACATAATATGATGCAATCAATTTGTCTTGTACATGCAGTGTTTGGTTCTGCACTGCACACCTTGCTTACATTTCCCTTGCATGGAACATTATCGCTACAAACCTTGCTCATAGGCTCAGTTTCCTTTTCAAATACTTCCTCCCTTAAAATCCCCTTACTTTTTGACTTGATAGCTTCCCATTCATACATGGCATCTCACCTAACCTCCCAATCATGTTTTGAATAGACCAGAGATAAATGTAGCTCAAGGGGAATTCCTTAAACCATCAATGACTTGCTTGTGGCAAAAACTGTTCCACATTTGGAGGGTAGGGGAAGAGGGGGGTTTCTGAACACTCAAGACATAATGCAACAACTTGCCCTACTGTTGCTTCTGCATGGCCAAACCAGTAATTGTACTGTGTTTACTGAACACAAAAATGAACAAGCTATCCATATTCAAACAGTTCCTTTCAATGAAAATCCTCTAACCACTTGCAAAGAGAAACTTTAAAACAGATAATAATTTCATAGTGGTGTATCATATTCTGAACACAAGAATGTGATTGTGCAGGATTACTTCACTGTGGTACAAGTTATTAGTAGCCACTAAAAAATGCTGGTGTAATTGCAAGAAAAAATACTGGAGGTCACTTCCTCATGGTCTTCTTAAAAGCCAACTGCTATCAGAATCCTAAAAATGGTGCCCATGGACTTTGCTAGCACTGTACACAAATAATTGGTAGAACTATGTGATCAGACCTTCATATTTTGGTAGCGAAAAGTCCATCAATCATGAACATCACCATCTTTCTGTTATTTATGCACTTAACATGACATGGGAGACATCCAAAGGTAGGTGATTGGGAAACAGAATGTGTTCAGATACCCCCTCTTCCCCTAATTCAGCATTGGATCTATTAATAGGTACCTTCGCAACAATTGTAAGCATAAAACACAACTAATACCAGAATGACTCCTATTTAAATATGGCACCAAAAATGTTTAATATACCTTCAATCAATTCCAATGCGCTCTCCACTACATCACCAGACACCATTGATAAACCACCTTTTGACCACTGACTTGCCAGCATTTAAGTGTCCCACATCTTGATTTGTCTAACCTGAATTCATGGTCTCTATGTAATTCACTCAATATGAACCTAGAAAAGC
This sequence comes from Ashinkailepas kermadecensis, assembly GCA_034440615.1. Lineage (NCBI taxonomy): Eukaryota > Metazoa > Arthropoda > Thecostraca > Neolepadidae > Ashinkailepas > Ashinkailepas kermadecensis. The sequence goes on from JAOTOM010005028.1 coordinate 743,829, forward strand.
ACCATTCACACTAATATTATGTAATCATTGTAACCTGTTTCATTTGCAATTTTAAGCATATGAAACATATGACCAACTTGGGTGGAGAGATCAGATGAGTAGGTAGATTTGTTTGTTTATTGGGTGGTTTGTGATGCACTTCATGCATGATCACTGCTAATGGCACCACCCACACTATTTCACCAGCAGGCCTCAGGATTGGGAAATGTTCAGAGCAGTGCAAGTGTTGAACACAGGACCTTGGTATCCAGAGCTCAACACCCTAACCACTCTGCCATCCATACCCTTGTGAGTAGGTAGGTACCAATATATCCAACACCATAACAATAAGCCTCTCATAATCTAAATTGCTAGTTCACTGATAAGCCTGGCAGTTTTGTGCTGCACTATTTCTAGCATACCTACCTACCTAAGTATCCTTTTAAGTACTCCATGACTACACATATTACCTGTACCAAGTGGGGTTGGGTAATCTTCAAGTATTACCCCTCACGCTTTGTTTATATCAACAATGTATCCGAGTCACCATCAGCTGACTGCCAGTCAGCTGTTAGTGACGTCACTCAAACGTGCATAAACAACACTTCCATACAAGTGCACTGAATGATCCCAGGGCATCACCAGGAATATTTTTGAGGGGTCGATGTGGACTTATCCATGAGCATCAGGAACAAATTTATGTCTACGAAGCAGTTGTGAAGGTATATATTCAGGGCTTCACAGGACATTTTCCTTTGATGGGTGGTGCTTGAGATGGCACTCTAGATACAGCACAAGGAATTTCCTGCTAGGGGGAGGGTGTGCAGATTCTATTTCATGATGGTGAAAACCTAACCTAACCTAACCTAACAATAACCTAACATAACCTAACCCTTATAAATATTCCTGGTGATGCCCTTGGGTCATTCAGTGCACCCAACTGGGGGGTGTCTCGGTACATTTGAGTGACATCACCAACAGCTGACTGGCAGTCAGCTGATGATGGCTTGGATACATTGTTGAGATAAAGGAAGTCTGAGGGGTAATACTTGAAGAATACCATGGGGTTGTGCATCAGTATAGGCAAGGTACAATAAGTTCATAGCCTACTTGCTTTCTCATTGAAGACTCAGATTAATGGGTATTATTGTGCTTTAAGTTGGTAACAAAAGTTTTATGCACATTTGCCTCCATAAAGCAAACAAATGAGTTTAGTTAGGTTAGTTTAGGTTTTCAAGTTGGAATTTTTTTGGAAAACCTTTAAAAAAAGATTAAAAAACTGAGGCTTAGTTTTTCTTCACAAGCAGCTTATGTTAGGTTAGGTTAGGGTGGGTCAGGTTTGTTAAATAAAAATACAAAATTCAGAAAAAAAAATGTATTTACATTTTTCAATTTTGTATGAGATTGTTTTCTCCAGAGAGGCTAAGCTTGGTTAGGTTAGGTTATGCTGCATTTGTATTTTATTTTTGTTAAACATTTCTTGTATGCTATGTTCCCTACCTAACTCAAAGCCCTTTTTGGTGTTATTTTGCTCAAAACCTCAAAAGTAATCATTTGCACAGAAAATGAGTGGTGCCTTCATCTTAGTCACATTGATAAACATTGCATTGGAATGATAAATTCCAAGAATTCATAAAACACCTTAGAGCACAAATTTACCTATTAATGATACATAATGCTATAATTGCCCTGTTTCTATCCGAGTTAAGTAGCTGGGTAGATATCTCCGACCTAGGAATTTCCATAAATTGTTTTTTTCCTCCTATTAGGTTCCTTGAACTTAGTTTTTTATAATGATGCTATCGCCCAAAAATGGCTTGATATGATAATAAAAGCAATACAAATTCCTGAAAGCCAAAACTGATGTCATTGCCTGCTTTGGAACTGAAGTCAAAACAGATGAAACACTCACGTTCACGCCGCCCCTCCCGCCGACTAATTTGTATGTGTCTTCTGTGTGTAGTAAATTTTGCCAGCCTGGCAGGCAGTGAGACTACCTCCAGTACCTAGTACCAAGGCGATATATACCCCTAGTACCAAAGGACAGCACCTAAATGTAGCGCATGCGGGGAATCTGCCGCACGATACTTTTACTTTGAATGTACACCCAAGTTCGCCTTCAAGCCTTCATGACATCACACCTTTTTCCTGCAATATGGCAGCAATTGGTAGCATCAGACCAACACATCCTCGAGAAGGTTTCGCAACACATCCTCGAAAAGGTTTCGTAGGTATATTTACTAAGAGGGGAAGTGAGTTTAGTAGGAAAGTTTACTAAACTTCCGGAACTTTAGTAGGTATAATTACTAAACTTGCCTACGGAGATACATACAGTTTGACCGGAAATGAGGACGTGAAAGAGGTGGGTGTTATCCTCTCTCTCTTAGTATTTTCATAGCCGCGGCCGCCGTGGCTTTTCTTGCATAAGTAAATACGGCCGGCCGCGGGTAATCGCTGTCACGTTTCTCAATCCGCAGTTTTGTGGTTGTTCCAGTCGAATTCGGTAGATGCAGGCGAGTAGGTTGGTGTAGTCTCGCAGTTGTTCTCAGTTTGTGCTTTTTTAGGTACCTACCTACCTATATAGGTAAATGTACCAATGTGAAACCAGATATCAAAGAACGCACCAACTTCGTACCTAGGAAGGTAGGTACCTAGGCACCTGGTTAGGTTCCTAGGCACCCGGGTAGGTTTCTAGGTAGCCGGGTTGGTTCCTAGGCACCCGGGTAGGTTCCTAGGCACCCGGGTAGGTTCCTAGGCATCCGGGTAGCTTCCTAGCCATCCAGGTAGGTACATAGGCACCCGGGTATGTTCCTAGGTAGCCAGGTAGATTCCTAGGCACCCAGGTAGGTTCCTAGGCACCCAGGTAGGTCCCTAGGCACCCGAGTAGATCCTTAGGCACTATGGTATGTCCATAGGCACCCGGTGTAGGTACCTAGGCACATGGGTGGGTATCTAGGCACACAGGTAGGTGCCTAGGCACCCAGGTAGGTACCTAGGCACCCAGGTAGGTACATAGGTACCTAGGCACCCATGTAGGTACCTAGGCACCCAGGTAGGTACATAGGCACCCAGGTAGGTACCTAGGCACCCGGGTAGCTACCTAGGCATCCAGGTAGGTACATAGGCACCTGGGTAGGTACCTAGGCAACTGGGTACATACCTAGGCACACAGGTATGTACATAGGCACCCAGGTAGGTGCCTAGGCACCCATGTATGTACCTAGGCACCCAGGTACATACCTGGGCACCCAGGTACGTACCTAGGCACCTGGGTAGGTATCTAGGCACCCAGGTACCTGGTACCTGGGTACCTAGATACCTACCTATCTAGGCACCTAGGTACCTGGGCACATGTGAATTTGTTTTATAGGGTGTTTTTGCTTGTTTTTTTATTTATCTTTGGATTACCATGTTTATGAATGTGATGATGATAGGATTTATTTTATGTGTGAATTTAAAAAAAATTGAAACACTTCCCAATTTAAAAAATGTAAACCAGCCTAACCTAGCCAAACCTGACACATTTGTTTGCTTTATGGAGGAAATGTGTGTCAAAACTTTTCTTCCTACCACCTTATAGCACAATAATAACTGAAAGTTTACCAAAAATAATGAAAAAAAACTCTAATTTTGGCCACAGTAGCTCGGTTGGTGGAGTATCAGACTTTCGATCCCAAGATTGTTGGTTCAAATCTTGCCACCCGCAGCATTACTGAATCCATAGGCAACCAATCAGTGAGAGGCTGGAGATGCTATATGACCTAGTGGTTGAATGTGTTGTCAAAGAATCCAGGGTTCTTTAAAAAAGGATTTTTTCTTTCAAACAGCTTGGGTTAAGCAAGGCTGAGTTAGTTTTTTCATGTTGAGAATTACCAGAACATAACTTGCTTGGTATTTTAATTTTTTTTAATTTTATTTCTTGTTCTCCAAAGTTTTGCTAGTTTGTTCTAAGTTAGGTTATGTTCCATTTGTGTTTTATTTGTTTAACATTTCTTTTTATGCTATGTTACCTAACTCAACACTGCCTTTTTGGATTATTTTGCTAGCAAACTGAAAAGTAAGCATTCACACAGAAAATAATTGGTCCCACCATTTTAGCCACATTCATAAACATGGTATACCAAATAAAAATTCCCAAAACTAAAAAATGATGCCTTATACTGCAAATTTACCTAGGCACCTAGGTAAGTAAGCCTAAGTTGAAGTGTGCCTACCTACTGTAGCATGCAGACTTGTGCTCTACCCAATTTCTTTTAGTCGACTCACATGTGACTCATAGATCTTGATACCTGATTCAACTCATGATTCAGAGCAGGTCAAAATTATTTGATTGGCTCAATTCAGACTCAGAGCCCACAAAGTATGACTTGGCTTGCAACTCAAACAGACTGACATATATTTGTATCAATTCAGATCCGACTCACTGGTATCAGACTCAGGAGCCATATGATTGTGTGCACTATATATATCTATATATATATATATATATATATATATATATATATATATATATATATATATATATATATATATATATATATGTGTATGTGTATGCATACGCATACATTATACATGTATGCATATATAAATATGTATAGATGCATACATGTATATATATGCATATATTTTTTTTGTGATGCCGTACAACAAGCAATGTCGAATGACATCCATGTTCTATAAATTTAAGTCATAGGGAAGAAAGGTGAGGTCATCAAAGCACTCAATCAGACATTTGAACTTTACATGTTTTGACTTGAAATGCTACTCGAGTGTTCACCGCAGGCTACCGCTTGATACCAGATTTGATGTTCATGATGTTAGGAACATCATGGCTATCAAGGATGCAGCACATCAAATTACATGGCCCTGAATGTCACAGTTTGACCCCAGGTCACCAAGGTTGGTTTTACTACTAGAGCATGTCACTATAAGTATCTCAGATGATAAATTATGTATATATATGGATATATATATATATATGAATATATATATGAATATATATATGAATATATATGAATATATTTATGAATATATATATGAATATATATATGAATATATATATGAATATATATATATGAATATATATATGAATATATATATGAATATATATAGGAATATATATAGGAATATATATAGGAATATATATATGAATATATATATGAATATATATATGAATATATATATATGAATATATATATGAATATATATATATGAATATACATATGAATATACATATGAATATATATATTAATATATATATGAATATATATATGAATATATATATGAACATATATATGAACATATATATGAACATATATATGAACATATATATGAACATATATATGAATATATATGAATATATATATGAATATATATATGAATATATATATGAATATATATATATATATATATATATATATATATATATATATATATATATATATATATATATATATATATATATATATATATATATATATACATATATACATATTAGCCTGGTCCAAAAAAGGAAAGTTGAAAAATTGTTAGCTTCACAAGTTTTATTTTGTTACACTGTTCATAAATAACATACACCAGTTTTCAGGAATTATCGTTTAATTTTAGGGGTCGCGTAAAAAGGTGTCTTTTTCCGACAGATGAGAAACTGAAGGGATGCTAATTTTTGTTCTTCTCTCGCATAGCATAGCTCCTATTTTCTATGAAAACAAAATAACCTTAATAAATAATAATGCTTCATCGTGCCAACTTGAATGACTAAATGAGGTGGGACTTCAACCTGTCCCTCTACAATTCAGCATCTACCCTCTTCCATCAGTCCCCCCTTGGTCGGAGCAGGGAGGCGGCGCCGGTGATTAGCCACGAGGCAGAGTAGGTATTGTTTCTGCTCTTCATCCTTGGTCAGCGATGTGTTGAAGGTGTGGATGAGAGAAACAGCTCCTTCTGCTGCATCGTTAACGACATTCAAAGAACCCGCAGACTTCGGGTTGAGGTATTCCCGCATGAACTCTCCATGAACTTCCTCACACAGGAATCCAACCGCAGGGTAGGGATCCCTGCCCTCGTCCAGATGGCACAGCAGGCTTCACGGGTCTTCTTGAAGCTTTCCGGGAAAAGCAATTTCTGCTTCAGGTGAAAGAATTGTGACATGCGAAGTACGTCACCTCGCGTTGGAAGCCATGCAGTTGAGAAAAACTCAAGGGGACTCCATAATAACCACCATTCTGGTCCACTTAGCGTACTCGGTGCTGAGGAGGCCATCTGCAAAAGAGAGAAACCAAAGATGAGATTTTGCGCGACCTTTAAATATGCAAGACATCGTCCAAAATTTGGCACACAATACAGGCACATATAGTGGAATAAAAATAAACTTGTGAAGCGCACTTCCTTGAAACTTTTAAAATCACCATGTATGTTTGGACCAGGCTAATATATTTTATATATATATATATATATATATATATATATATATATATATATATATACATATATACTTATATTCATGTATGTATGTATGTATGTATATATATAATTATCTGATTTCATTAGACACGGGTAAGTATCCTTTCACATCAATAATACTTACTTGTAGTTATTTTCATTGTTTTTTTGTAAATAACTTCAGTACCACTCATTCTTTATTGACTGGCAGCTGATAATTTGACAATTGTAATGCTAAGCATGAATAATTATGCTGTGTTTTTACTCTCTACTTTGTGTCATGGCATAGTATACACGAAGTATCGGAAGTATATGTATCGGATACATGTTTAAATCATTTGTTCATAACTTGCATTTTAGTCATAAGACTCAAATGACTAAAGACTCAAATCACAAGACTAAAATGACATGCCTTGCAAATGTTTGCTTTTTTGTTTTGTATCTCAAAACAAATATGGGTGTAGCCACAGCACTCTGTTGGCTCAAATAATACTTTCCAGGGCATACACATTTTCTCATTGAAATTAATTCCATGCAGATTTTCAACATTCTATTGTGCCCATTTCAACATCTGACACCTGGAAGAAAAACCATTATTTTAACACCGATGGAGCTCCCTTGCCACTATTAGGTGGCGCGATTTTAAAGAACTGTCACTTCTGATGTGTGATTTTTCAAAGTATCACCAGAAGGAGAATTTGCTGTGTCTATTTTATTTTAAGTCATATGGCATTTCAAGAAATACTATTTTTCGGTTTGTATCGGATCCATTCTCAGAAACGGAAGTGGGGCACCTGTTTGTGACATATTGTGTCAGTATACTCCTGCTTCCTTGACTGTCCGCAGCGCGTCGCCTCAGCGCCAGAGAGGACGTCTCTCTTGGAGTAGCTAGACTGGCCACCATGCCGTGCAACCCTGTGCAGATTTGCCTCCTGTGGTGCAGCTGCGCCATATCCGTGCTGGTCCCAGTGCTGGTACCAGTACCAGTCGGCGTTTTGAATGTTCATGCTCTGTTGCAGGAGCCGCTGCCGACACGCCCGGCGGTCAAGCCCTCGTTGGTCAGCTGCCTGCAACGTCGCCTTCACGGCGCGATTGCACCGTTCTACTGCCCCAGATGCTCCCTGTTGGTAGCGTGGGGCCCGGATATGACTTACACCCACACTCTGCAGGTAATTTCTGAGAAAAAATGTATATGTTGTACGTGCCGTTGTCGAACAGCAATTCCCTGGGGTATACTTTGCGTGACGCCAAGACCTCGATAAATTCAATACACGCGTGACAGTTTGACTCCGAGCGAAATCCAGCGTCTACCTACTTGGGAGAAGTCGGATGCCAGGACCACGGCATATCGCTGAGCGTGGGCTGCATCCATAGGTCCAATAAAGTCCAGCCCTATCTTGTTCCAGGCTGCCGCTGGTAAAGGCACTGAATGCATTGGAGTATGTCGAAGTACCGCCGTCTCATCCATACACAGTGGCGCAGACTTCACAGCTCTTGCCTCCACCATCTCGATCAATGCCAGACCACCAATATAGCTCCTGCAGGCGCTGCTCGCATCTGACGATGCTCTGGTGCCACTGATGTGCCAGGCTGGGCAGTCTGAGCGAAGCAGACTTTCTGGAACGATTAGGCAATCGCCGCGCACATCCATACCTCTGCACAGTGAGTTGATCCCTGAGGTGGAAGAATAGCTGAAGGTCAGGCGAGCAGTCGCTCGGCCTACGAGACCACGGACGCGATACCTGATCACGCAACACGATCTTCACTTATAGCCGCCACCAACTCTTCATCCATTGCTGCCGGACGGTCTCTTACTGTAGCGATACATTTGTATTTGTCCTCCACCACTTCTGCCGATTCCGGCAGTCGTGACAACCCATCTGCAGGACGTACACCTCCCTTCACACGCTAAACTGTGAACGAGTACTCCATGAGCCAGTCTGACCACTTTGTTATCCTCATGGCAGCTTGGGCGACACCCGGTGACGTCAGCGGTGTCTGCAATGCCACATGATCAAGTCGCAGACAACTGCTGATTCAGAGATACTTCCTCCATTTCGCCACTGTCCACACAACCGCCAGCGCCTCTCTGTCATACTGCAGCGCCTCTGGGCTTGGTTTAGCGTACGCAACGTGAATGCTACCACCCTCTCTTCCTCTGAGTTAGGCTGAGACAGCACCCCACCCAGGCCCACATCGCTTGCATCCAAAGTTATGACTGTGGAAGCTGAGGGTCGTAAATGGTGACTCCGCGACTGCCTGGTACAGCACGTCTCCCTTTCAGCACTGCCGCGAGCTCCTCTATCCACTTGAACGGCATCGCCTCCTTAAGCAGCATCCTCCTCGGTGGTTCCATGAGGGTGCTGTATCCAGGCACGAAACGAGAGCAGAACCCCAACAGCCCAGTAGTGACTGGAACTCTTTCGTCCTGACGCCTAATGTCCTAACGCCCTAGCCCGCTCTGGGCTCACCGAGACTCCCGCTGAGGACACGGTAAACCCAAGGAAGTCCGCAGCCGTCTGTCTCAGCGTGTATTTTCCATGTTTAGTGTTACCCTGTGTTCCCGCAGACGAGTTAGAAAATCTTCCAATCGCTCCTAGTCACCGCACAGACGAGGACATTTCCCGGGTACCTGCACCTGCACTGCTTCAGAATTTCTTCCATCGCCTTCTGAATTGTCATCGGTAAGTCCTTGGTCCCATGCGGACAGCGACAACACGAAAACAGACCTTAGTGACATACAAACGTTGTTAATGGTTGTTACTCGGAGTGTAACTCCAGCTGGTGATTTGCAACTTTTGGGTCCAGACATGACAACACTGTTACTCCTTGCATCTGCTGAAACGTGTTCTGCATCAGTTATAAATTATTCGCGAAATAGGGTGTAATATACCACTTACTGAACACTGAATCGACATCCTTGCAAAAGGGGACGAGTGGTCTAGGGGTAAGATGCTCGTCTCACAATCGAAAGGTTGTGGGTTCGAGTCTCACCTGTCGCTACTCTCCGCCCGCGACCAATCGGCGTGAGAGATTGGCGACGCTACGTGACTGGTGCGTGTTTGTGGAAGTCTTCATGCCTCGTTTCGAAGTATCCCGTCTATAGATATCATACTTTTGCCCATCGTAATGGGATCCGGCATCGTGATAACGAACATCCCGCATCGCAATTACAGGCGAATGGATTACCTATGATGTGCAATGTTATGTTTTACAATGCCAGTTTATAGAATAGCTGTTTGTATGGTTATCGTTGATATCGTTATCCCCAAATTAGATATCTTTCAAAACACGCAAAACGGGAAGTCATATGTACGCAATTATCTCAAAACTGAGGAGATCGTGATGGACCAAACCTGACACTTCAGATTGGAGGTTTGGTCACGCTGGGAACTATTTCAGCCTGGAGATTTCGTCAACCTGGCACTTGGGTGACCAAATATCCAGCTTCCATATCTCCTCAATTGGCTGCAATTGTGCGACGGACAAAACACGATCAGTCTGCAACAGGGTTCGATTTATACTTCGCAATCCTAGATGTGAAGAATGGGCGCTACATGGCCAATGAAGTTGATGCGCCCTAAAGCCCAAATAACTACAAACTAAACTTAGATGTGAAAAGGAAAATGATTTGCTCGTCTAATCGGATACTTGTTTTCAAAACTGGGACATGATCTCTCTGCACTTTCCAGGGAATCTTGAGAACTCTATCACAGAGCAGCTAATTGTCAAACAGCTCCATTTAACCTTTAAATGAGGAAGGTGGGAGGATAGTATTCTGAATAAGAAAAATGCTTCAACAGGCTATCATTCTAGCCCTGGTCTTCAGCGCTGCTGAGTGTCCAACACCCATTAATGAGCAAAGATTGTTTTTGTGTTTATGTCGGCACCTTGAACAGGTTCAATTTTAGGTAGGATAGGGTAGGATAGTTTGGGGAGGTGCAGGTTAGATCAAGACGTCTACATGAAGTAAATTCATTAAATCAGGGATGATGTACAATCACTCCACTGATATTTGAGGGCCGCGTGGCATGGACGAAGTGGAATAGACGAGTGGTGCAGTTGCTAAGGTGCATCAATAATCTTAATGAAACAATGGGTTTTAATCCAACAGCCCACTCCGAGTAGAATGTCTTATTCTTCCTTTGCGTGTACACGTGTTTATCCTAACAAGATAATTGCAGCGCCCATACCATCGTCAGTCAAACAGTGAAATGCAAACAAAAGTCAGTCAGAATGACATGCCACGAAGTTCGGTACAAGTGTGATACCATACCGTCCTACGATTCTCATTTAAGTGGTATTGGTATATTTTTATTACGCATTATCCTTTGATATTTCTTTGTCATTTGTCTGCTGTATTAGTATTTACACGACCTATCATTAGCGGATGACTGTACGGCTGAATCCCCTCTCCGTTCAAGTTAGGTCGTGTGTTCCAGTGTTGGTACCAGGTAGATTATCCATCAATATAGCGAGATATCAAATCATATGCACTTTTTTGGTGTTGGAGTCCACATATGCATCTTCTATTGCCGTCAAAATTCACAGTATCCAATGCCTCTTTGAATGTCGGGCGCTGTATGACCGACGCAGTCGATGCGCCCCTAAACTCCAATAACCAACCAACCAACGCTCTGAATGTGTTTTGAAAAGTTGTCCACCGCTGCAACAGTCTCTTTACGTATGTATTCGTTTCTCAGAGGCGGGACTACGGTTCCAACGAATTCGCGACCTTGGAAGCTTTGGCAACATCTCGTGCCAGTGATGCCACCGACAGGCAGCCACCGCCACAACTTCGGGATCATCAGATGACGATTTGGCCTCAGCTGACGGCGCCGACATCAACCAGCCAGGCGATGACGACTCGGCCTCTTCGTCAGCGACTGCCACCGATCCTGCTCCGGTCCCCACCTGCCCGCCAGCCTCTGTCGGCAACTCTCCTGTCTCACCAACAACCGCTGCCGCCATCCAGTCTGCCTCGTCAACCCATCTGGTAGCCGTTGGTGTCAGCCATGGAACTCTGGCCCCTACCTGCCCGCCAGCCTCTGTCGCCAACCCTCCTGCCGTATCATCAACCGCTGCCGCCATCCAACCTGTCCCACGATCAACCAATGACGTCAAGCGACTTGTCCTTCCATCAATGAATCATCCTTTGACCGTTTCCGTCGATCATGCGCCATTTGCACTCCTACCAGTCCGTGCTTACAGCAGTTTTTCCTCCTCCTTAACCGTCCACCACCCGCTGCTATAACCTACCCCGCTACTTCTTCAACCCACCCACCAACCGTCACGACAATCTACTCTGCCCGTCCGTTTGCCAAGCGCCCGAGAACCATATCATCTGTCCGTGCTTCACCGGCACCAGCCTGCCCGCCAGCCAATCCCCCACCACTCATCCTGTCTGCATCAGTTTCGCACTCTTTTGCCATTCGTTCGTTCTACGCCGTCTGCGCACATACTGATGGCCCTGATGGCAGCCGTTTTGTCTTGTCCTCAACCCACTCATCAACAAAGCGTGAAGCCATCGAAGTTACATTTGGGTAGAATGGTGGTCCCGACCTTCATGTATGGTTATAAGTATCGTGTGTGGACATAAATGAAGTGAAAATATTATTGTAACGCATATTTTGATTAATGCCTGTGTAACGCAACTGTGTGCTATACAGTGCGTGTGCGCGCTTTTGTGCTCGTGCGTGCGCGCTTGCCCGTTTACGTGAATAATGTGCTTGTGAAACATTGATCATGTATGTACTAACCTCGAAAAGCTTTTGTGTACATTCATTGAGTTGTAAAGCATCTGAATCGCTCATTGTTGAGGAGCAAGCTGAGCTACTTGGCGGAAAATTAATGTCACATGTACCTCAATGTTCGTCTCAATGTTCGTCTGAGGCTTCCTATTTGCGTCGGATATTCAAGAGCGTGCGGTGACTCCTAACATATCAGCATGATAATACCGCGAAACGTCTATTGGATAAGCGCATCCGACTGAAGCGAAGAATGCGCTCGATCGCATATGACTGTTTTTTGTATGTGCAATCTACCACGGCGAAAGATGCAACCGCGTTTAGCGTACGTGACTGTTTTTCATGTACCACACCATGGTGATCGAAAATGGAAGTGAAGTCCAGATATGCGTAATAAGTGGACGGCGAAACAGGCAACGAGTTGTTATAATTTGCATTAAAGGTAAACTAATTGTCAAGCCTATGTCAAATTCAGTACTTCTGGACAACTTGTTTTCTTCCGATCGTTAAGTGAATCTTGACCGGTCGTGACGACTGTAGTGCGGCGGTTGGTTGATCGTAGGTCATGGACCTCTGAGCCGACGGAGCGGGTTCAGGATGTGCGTCACCCTTGGGTCGGCTTTGGCTCAC